>JBAMCI010000107.1:14030000-14177500 GCA_037075265.1 Drosophila nigricruria | reverse complement strand
TATATTTCCCAGCTATGCGTTTCACAGGAATTTATTTAAAGCTCAATGGCTTTTCAGGTTTGTTTATCAAAGTTGCGTCAACTTTTGACTATAGGAACAACTTGTTAAGCTTATTAGACGCCATCTAGTATATATATATATATATATATATATACTTATTTGCCTTTATATTGTCCTGCAATGCGATTCTCGGGAACTTCAACAAAGCCACAGACATGCATGCTGTGCTTAAGAAAGCTACTTAAGCTTTTACTTTTAACTACATGAACAACTTGCTTAAGTTTTCAATGGAATTGATGTGAATAGATGTATTTATGTTTCTATTGCCCTGCTATGCAATTCTCATGAATTAAGGTAAGTAAAACTCATATATCTTTAGATTTAACTTTATGAAAAAGGGGCACTTGCCAACGCCATCTGGCGTATGTGTATTAATCTTTGTTGATATGGCAACACTGGCTGTGCTGCCATCCATACGTTCTGCTACTGCGCAGTGGCGCGACAAGGCACAAAATCGAATTGCAATCAGCCAAGTGAATATGACAATATTTCGTTGGGTTCAGGTCAACTCGCTCTCCGACGACGGGCACTCGGCAAGGGTAAGTCAGCTAGGCTTGTTGGGTTTTTGACTACACTGTATGTGTGTGTGTGTGTGTGAGTGAGTGTGTGTGTGTGTGTGAGTGTTTATGTGTGCGTTTGAGTGTGTTTGCTTTTGTTTGTTTCGTTTTTGCTGTGCGATTTTCCTCTGATAGCTTTTCACAGCGTCGACTCTCTTGTGTGTGTGTGTGTGTGTGTGCTGGTGTGTGTGTGTGTGTGTTGCTGGGTTTTCGCTTTTCGGCTTGATAGTGACATTGCTCGGCTCGACCCGCCGCCAAGTTAGCTTTTGGAGGCTACAATCGCAGTGGTTCTGGTGGTGGAATTTCAGTTGCAGCCCAAGCGCCAGCAGCGCCAGCCAAAACAATAAGCATTTTTTTTTTAATACTAACTATTTCGGCTGCCAAGTTGAAAATTATAAACAAATGTGAAACGGGTAAAACCGACAAAAAAGAACTAACATCGATTTGCAGCAATAAAAAGATAATAATAAAAAAAAACATTTACAAATAAACAATAGACAAATAGAAAATAGAAAAATGTTTCATAGTGAAAAGAACGCACAACTTTAACTTAGCCTTAACTAGTTATTCTTAAAGAGCAATTACAACAAACTAACAAACAACAACAACAACAACAACAAAAGCAATAACAACAACAACAATAACAATAACAACTACAACAACTACCATAGGAAAAGCAAACGGCAGCAACAGTGAAAGAAAAAATTCATTGCATCTATTCAGGCGCATAAGGAAAATGAGCGCAAAGGTAGGCCAAGAGCGCGCGCTGCTCTCCCCACGCTCTGTGTGTATGTGTGTGTGTGTGTGTGTGCGTGTGTGTGTGTGTGTGTGTGTGTTGCCATGCTTATTGCAATGCCAGCCAGCACTGCTGTTGTCCAAATGGTTCGCCTTCATAAATGTCTAAATGAAATTTACAGTAAATGCAAAATTTTAATTGACTTGGCCAATTTGATTAGCAATGCCTTTGCCACGCCCCACTTGACTGCTTACCTTTACTTTTACCTTTACCTTTAGCCCAAGCAACCAACACCCCTTGTTCTGGCTGAAGCCAACATGTGGTATACATAAATTGCAAGGCCTGCACTGGGATTTGAGCCTGTCGAAAATTTGAAGCAAGACATATGTCTAACATATGTCAGAAAAGTCAGAGAGGGGGAGAGAGAGGGAGAGAGGGGGAGAGAGTGTGTGTGTATGAGAGAGTGAGAGAGCGGAAGATTGTTGCGTGTGTGTGTGCTAGGATTATATTTGATATCCAGCAAAAGTTCAAGTTGTTTGAAATGCAATTTGGCGCATGAACAGCTGCTGCCGTGGTGGGAATAGCATTTAAAATCTTCAACACTTGAAGCCCCATAGACTGCCCCCAAGCTAAGCGAAGCAGTCTGAAGTATATGTATGTATATGTATATATGTGCATATATATAGAAAAAAATATATATATGTATATATACAAAATGTCCATATTTTGCGCAGTTCAGTAAATATCAATCATTAATCTGCTTTAATACTCGCTCTCTCTCTCTACCTCGCTCTCGTTCTCGTTCTCTGCATGTGTTCTATGGCAGTATGTTAGGCAAGCTGTAGGACATTAATATATACATATTATATATGTATTTAGTATACATATATATATACACTATATATGCCTGTATTACATATACTTAATATATATCCATTTAGTTTGCTTACATATTTCTGACAATATTTATAAACTTTGCATCAATTTTTCGTAATAAACATTTCAATTTTATTTGCAATTTTTAATTTCAAACTTAAAATAGATAATTTTTTGCAAATTTTTGAAATTGTTTTGAAATGATTTTTACAAATTTCTAGCTATTTAGCAATTTTGTATAAACAAAGGAAAACTTTGATTGGACTGAATGATTGATTGAGTGTTTAATCGAGAGTTTGACGCACTGGCCCAAGACAAAGCGATTTTGAGGCATTTTCAAAGTTTGAAATATTTGAAAAAAGATTTCATGTTGATTAGATATATATTTTTAGTATTAGGCGTCTCATTCTTAAAAGTATAAGTCATCAATCTAGCTATAAGCTAATCTAGATATTTTCTTGAGAGTGTTTATATAGTATATATAGTTCATATAGTATATATAGTTCATATATTATAGATTTATCTATATAAATCTCAGCTTAACTTAAGGTTTCTAAGATATATTTCAAGCTAAGGCAAAAAAATAAACACATTCATGACACTATTGACTTAGGTCTATATAATAATAGTATTAGATAGTTTTATATACATATTATGAATGTCTTATTTTCAAAATTTAGAAACTAATGAACTGACCACTTGATAAGTATGTCTGCCTGCCTAAGAAACTTTGCTTATAATAACATTCTGTCAGTTAAGCAGCTCATGATTTGTACTCTGAGTAGAAGATTAGTGAGTTGATTGGTGTTGTTGGCAATGCCAATCCTGTTTGTAGAAGGCGTATTCGATGATATTGTGCAGATTTGAGGTGTAATGCTGTTAAATCAATCAATTTGATTGATTGAATACAAACTTAGAGCCTTAAAGCTTTGGGGCAGCTAAAAGATTTGATGTTCACTGGCAGAAGGAAAGGCAGCTTATATGATATATATATATACAGAGCTGTTTGCGTTGCTTGTTCATAAGCTGAAGCGAGTATATTAGTTGCTGGAGTTGCTATTGCTGGAAAGTTGAAATTTGTAATATAAGCTCGGGTATACAGCCACTAGATGGAAATCTAATAGCTACTACTCATAGAGAATATAACTTTTGCTTTCCTACTCATGGAGCTAGTTTGACCAAGCTTAATAAATGTTAAACTGTTCTATAGATAGATCTATAAATCCTATGAGCCATCCATTGGAACATGGGCAAAGTGGAAAATATTGATATATGTATCAATTCAGTTTGTTTTAAAAACTTGAACGACTATTAAGCAGTCGGTCATACCCTCCACTTCATATGTTTTTGCTTTGAGCATTGGCTTATTCCTAATCAACTCATTTTTTATACCCTGAACCCATTGAAAATGGGAAATCAGGGTATAATGTTTTTGTGAAATGTATGTAACAGGCAGAAGGAGACATCGCAGACCCCATAAAGTATATATATTCTTGATCAGCTCGATGAGCTGAGTTGAAATAGCCCTGTCCGTCTGTCCGTCCGTCCGTCCGTCCGTCCGTCCGTCCGTATGAACGCAGCGATCTCGTAAACCACAAAAGCTAGATATATGAAATTTTCAGAGAATACTCGTCTATAGCCTACGCAGTACGAGTTTTTTTTAGATTTTCGATAACTCATCCCGTTTCCCTATTATCGATAAAAATCGATAACTTTTCTTCGGTTAAGCATACCGTAAGAGCTAGAGACTCAAAATTTACTGTGTAGATACGTGTAACGAATGCGAAGATTTTGTAATTTTTGGAATTTGGATGCCACGCCTCCTTCGCCCCCAATTTGCAAAATTCGTATTTCAAATACTAGAGACTTGTGCTTTGGCAAATACATACATATGAATGACATAATGACGCTGTGCAAGTTTGATTAAGAAAGTCCATCCACAAATAAAGTTATTAAACATTTAATTTCCCATACAATAGGCATATTGCAGCCCGAGCGCAGTCGCTGCGTCAACTGCGCAGTCAGCAGAGCGCGTGCTTATGCGTGCGTGCGTATGCATGCATGTGTGTGTGTGTGTGCGTTGCTCGCAATATTTGTATATGTAAAATAAACATATAATGTTGGGAAGATTGGATCTTCGCAGGGTTCAGGGTATCTCGTAGTCGAGCCGTCTCGACTAGAGCACTCTTACTTGTTTTAAACAGTTAAACAGTTGTTTCCGCTGCATATAACTCATATATATATAACATATAATAGTAATAAAAATAATATATTTCTGTTCAGCGCATTTCGTGGGAATTATAACCTTAAATTGTTCACTTCCGTTGCAAGACTTTCCTTTCATTTGACTTCGAGTCTTTGAGTGTCATTTAGTCACATTGAAATTTGAAATTCCAAATTTCTTGGCTGGCAAATTCGATTTAAATTCTGTTTACATTCAACATTTCGCTTTCGTGTCAGCTCTGTTTACCGAACAGCGCTGTGGCACGTCAAGCTTTGGGCAAATATACTCTAGCTGCCAAAGGCCCAGTCCGGCATATGTAAGCCGTAAGCCTGCCGACCCCCCCCACCTCCCCAATAGGAAAAGCAAGCAAAACGAAACGCGCAAAAAAGGAAAAACTGCGCAACAGTTTTCATTTGGCTGATGGCGTCGCCGATAAATGGCATATTGTGAGTGAGTGTCTGTATAAATACAGTGGAGACTGTCTAAGTTGACTTATGGGAATTGAATTAATGTATGGACTTTATGCTAATGTGCTCTTCTATGCAAATCTCATTAGGTGAACTTGATGCTGAATTGACTTGAGAGTTATTTGTAGATAAATATTATATATTTTATTATGATATCGATTATTCTTCTTAATTTCTTTGATTCGTCTTGCCATTAGGTAACTATCTCATGGTTCTTTAAATTTCTGATGAGCTCTAGTAAAACTAATGCTACTTAATATGCTTTTTTAATATTTATATACTTATATATTATTATTAAAAATATTATATAGAATTCAAAGAGTTTTTGTTAAGTTCTTTGTTTGCTCTTTGCTCTTTGTTCGTCTCCTGCGAGTGTTCACTGTAATTCTGCTGTCCTGTCCTGTGTGTCTGCGCGTGTCTGATGATATGATAAATCTATGTAATTATTGAACATAAATCTATTTACTTGCCATAACAAACAATGTCATTAATGATACAAGCGAAAATATATATATATATATATATATATAGATATACTTATATATGAATATATATTTGAGTGTTAGCTTGGATTGTGTAAATATTCGAAGGCTGTTCGGGTATTTGCTATATAAACAATTGACGCACGATAGATATAGTAGAAGAGATATGCGTTTTAATTGTCAATGGGCAATAACAATTATTATTTAACGTTCGATCGATTGACGAAAATTCCTTTGAATTAGCAAAACCACAAATGATGTTGATGAGGAGCAGCGAAGGGAAGGCAATCATACACACACACCCACACCCACACACAGACAATTGAATTTGGTTACAAGAATTGAGTCAATTAATTTGTTTATAGTGCAAAATCATTTGAATGCGAGCACCGAAACGAAGAGCCTGTCTATATGGTTCCAGATATCTTTCGGCTATATAGCAGCAGGGGGTATCAGTCATCGGCAATGCCATCGGCATCGGCATCGCCATCGGCACTTGGCATCGCCATCGGCATCGTTCTAGCCATAGGGCTGCGTTCAGTGTATATTCAACGGTCATGGGATGAACATCGGATATCGTGCATACGCGTTATCTCTGGCGCCCCCAAAACACTTTTACACACACACTCTGTCTCTCTCTCTGTCTCTCTGTCTCGCACTCGCACTCTCTCACACTCTCCAATTGTCTCAGTCGGACCAAGTTCTAGGCGCGCGAATATAAGAGCAATAAAAACCAAAACAAATCGACCAAAAATAAACAAAACATTGCTAACACAAGTTAAGAACACTTAAATATTGTATTGAATTCATTTTCTTTGCCAAATTTGTTGTTGCCGTTGCCGTAGCCGTAGCCATTGCCGTTGCCGTTGCCTGATTGCCTAAACATGTGGCTCACCGATTGCGGCACGGTAGGTGTGACTTGTGGCTAGCCCTAAGTGTTTGTGTGTGGGTGTGACTGTGAGTGTGCTTAATTATTTGGCTTATCGCACTGCACTGAGGACAATTCCAATTCAGTTTTTGTTTTTTTTTTTATGGACATGAACTTGTAGCAATAAAATCGTAAGCATATGTAGATATATGTATATATAAAAGTCTAGGAAAATATTTTATTGGCGCCAATTGGTTTTTTTTGTTGTTGTAATTTATAGGAATCATTAAAATATATTATATATACTATATATATACCAGAAATATTTTATAATATATATATATAAATATAATCATAAATTTTGTGTTCTTGCTTTGGATTTCATTTGTTATAATATTTTCCATTTAATATTGTGCTCTACATAATTTTCTTAGATTTTCTTAGTATTTAACTATATATGGTAGCCAAGCGCAGCCAACTTAATAAGCCTAAATTTGCAGCCAACTTAACAAGCTGAAAGCTGAAAATTTCATATAAAAAATTAATTTAAAAATTTTTATACATTTTTTTTCATATATTACAATATTTCATGTATAAAATTTCATTTATAACATTTCATATATAATACTTTAGATCAGCTAATTGCCTAGGCACTCGATATGTGTAACCAAAGAGCAATAATATAATTTTTAATAACTGCACTCATTAAATATTTACAATTAAGATTGCATCAGACGGCAGTGCTCGACTAGCAAATACCCTGACCAAACCAATTATCTTGCTCTTTAAACAACGTATGTGGTTAGCTATATATTATCTTGAATCAATTTTCTTTGAGCAGACTTAAGAAGCAGCTATAAACAAAATTTTGATATATATAATGCTTAAAATGTATGAAATATGCTGGAAAAACTAAAGTTTCATATGAATTTGAATGGGTAGCAAGGCAATCGAAATATAAGTTAGTCAAAAACTTGTCTAAAGACAACTCTTTAGTTCCTATAGACTTACAGATCGACAGGCAGACAGACAGAATAATGAATCGAAACTAACCCAGCTGTTGCCTCTCTGCTCATCTTATAGATCTCATAGATCTCTTTCTCTCTGTGGTCCGCCTCGCTGATTGCTGCCTGTAACATAAGCCTAGCATACCCTATTTAAAGATCTTAAGTGTGTGCAGGGTATATAAATGAAGTTTTAGACGATAATTGCAGTATTGCTTGTGTTAATGTTAGTAGAATGAATATATATATATATATCAAACGATGCATGCAACACAAACTGCACTTAAGCCCTTATATACACATACATATAGCATGAACAGTTAACCGCAATTGACGTCATTGCTGCAAGATTATACTGAACGCAATATATATATATATATATATATATATATATAATAATTAAAATTGCAGGATTGTTAAAGGCAAGCTCAAAAGAATATATAATTTGACTCTCTCACTCTCACACACTCTCTCTATATATATATATACATCAGATTATCTAGTTGATGTCAGCACTTTCTTTTGACATGCAAAATACCTCAACAACAAAGGGTTGACACGACTTAGTCCAAAGTCTACATACATATAGCACCATATCTACATATGTAAGAACTACAAATGCCAAAGCAAAACAGTCGAGCTCTTGACACGGCAGGGTGTGCATACAGACATACCTACAGATATATACATATATATATATACATATATATCTAGCTGGCAGCTGGCAAGCGCAAAGTGAGAAGTGATATATATAAGAGCAGAATTTCAAAGAGTCGACCCTCTACGTAGATGTGCGGGCGCCAGTTTGTAGATAAGTTTAAGTATCCCAAGCCATTATCAGATGTACAATAAACAAACAAACAAACACTCGAGGAGCACAGCGCTGGCCAATTAGCTGGGTAAACTTCGCTGCAGAAGCTAATTAGATTTTAGCATATTTATTCAATAGGTAATTCGAATCTGTTTACGTTTGCAGTTATATATATATTTGTATACTCTTATATCCGTTCACTGAGTTAAAAGAGTTGATTGGTTTTTGTGTCTGTTTGTCTTTCGGTGCTATAGAAGAAGTTGACTTAAAGTGTTGGATGTATGTGTAGCTTTGTCTTGTAAAGTGTTGGGGATTCTTGGATTAGAATTAGGATTAGCAAATTGGGAAATCATTTAAGAGTGAGAGACTTGAAATTTTCAATATATATTTTTAGAGACTTATATCTATATATTATATATATATATTATATATATTATATCTAAGCTATATATATCCAAGTCTTCTGGGGGCGTGATATATCTCAACTTAAAAGCATATACCTCAAAAGTGGATATCTGATATCTATAGCTCTATAGAGACACCGATTCTTCGGCAAAAACTATTTTTATCTCTATAGATAGACACAGATATTATATATTTGATATTATTATTTGATCGTAACAAATCGGAAAAACTCTACATCTTCTTAAGTCTTAGAGATTAGACTTACATATAGAATGCTGTAGATCTGTAGATCTTTTGATTAGAAATATATTTTATACTAACTGTTTTATTCTCAAAAGAAGTTAAAACAATATTGACTTAGGGGTATACCAAAAAGGTTTTTAGATAGCTCTATATATATAGTATAATATAATATAATATAATATATGTATTATTTTCATTATTTAGAGCGTGATGAGTTGACTACGTTAACAACGCTTGATGAGGAGTCTTGTATGGCTGAGAAAGTGTGTTTTTAGTTGTGTTCTTCCAGTTAAAGAGTTCAGAAATTGAAGTATCCACGATTTGTACATTGAGTAGAAGCTTAGAAAGACGATCTTATATAAGAGATTAGTCTTACATACAGAAAGCTGTGGAGCTGCTATACAGTTAATCCAAGAACCTATATAGTTTGATCAATTTAACAAATTTCTTTTTGCCTTTCTTTATATATCTTATATATATATTTGATTCCATTAAGCTATGTTATATATGCCAGATCAGTAACAAAGACTCAAAGCTTAGACTCATTTGCCACGTTTGTTCTACCCTTAACTTTGATACTCCCATAAAAAAGTATATATTAATAAATTATATTTGTTTACAAATTGTTCAATTTAGAGTATATTATATATATTTATGTGCCCATATATCATGTGCATGTGTTATTTGGTATGAATGAAAGCTGTGATGCTCTGGTCTCAGCTTCGCTTGCAATTTACATGGGGATAATAATGGACTTGAATGGGTTCGCATCCGACTGTAGCCAGATGGCGATCCGGTTCGGTGCGCGCGTGCACCAAAATAATGTGGATTATATAGAGCTAATCGAGCGGCATTGTGTTGTTAATATTGTGTACTGATCTTGTTGTATTCTGTTCTGTTATGCATCTTACAGATGACACGCTACAAACAGACAGAATTTACGGAAGATGATTCAAGTTCAATTGGCGGCATACAGCTTAACGAGGCGACCGGCCATACCGGCATGCAGATACGCTATCATACAGCGCGGGTGAGTACAAACACACACACACACACACACGTGGCGATTCCGTAATTTATCCACACATCGTCTCTCTCTCTGTCTCTCTCTCTGTGTCACTCTGTATCTCTTTCTCCATCTCTTTCGCTGGCAATGACCCAAAAGCAGCGTCCGAGATTTGATTAGCTTGAAGGTTACGACTGGCTCGCATTGTATGTGAGACACTCGCAAATTTGAATACTGCAGTCTACAGTGGCTCTTCTAAGCTTTTACATTTGTAAAATAACTAACTAATTCCTATATAAACTATATAAGATTAGTGCTATATGTGAACTATATAAGCTGAGAGCTTGGGTTGCAAGTGTGAACTGATTCACTTAGAGAAGTCCGATTAAGTTTTTAGATAATCAATTAAAACGAATGACTCTTAAGAGAATGTTTATATACCTCTATATATATATACCTCTATATATATAGATAACATACATATATTAAACATATTTAACATATATAGAACATATTTTACATATATATAACATATATAGCAAATGTTCTTTACTCTGATCAATCATAATCTAAAAGCATCTCTCAAAGAAATCAATTTGACCGACCCTTAGCCTGATTCCAGCTTGTCTATTGTGTGGAATTCTAATAAGAAAACTTTGATATAGAAATACTGGATAGTTCCTATATGAACTATATAAGATTAGAGCTATATGAACTATAACACAGAAGAGTTTAGACTTCAAGCCTGCACTGAATCACTTAGGCAAACCCGATTACCTTTTCAGACAATCAATCAATACGAATGACTCTAAAGGAATATATACCTTATCTCTCTATGGTATATTTAAGATATATACAATATAATCTCTTAACTCTGATGATATCTGATGAGCTTTGATCAATTCAAATCAGAAATCACAAATTTTCTCTTTAAAGAAATCAGTTTGAGCTCCCTTTAGCCTGATTCCAACTTGTCTTTTCTATGGAATTCTAATAAGAAAACTTTTATATATTAGAATTTTCATCAAATAACTTTTCTAATCATAAATTTCCCTATTCGGCAGGCTACTTGGAATTGGCGTTCGAGAAATAAGACCGAGAAATGGCTGCTGATTACTACGTTTGTCATGGCTGTTGTCATCTTGACACTGCTCACCATGATACTATCGAATAGTTCCGATAATACCAATCACGTGGTGCACGTACAACCACATAAGAAGGGTAAGTTGATGGACTATATATATATAGTCATATATATATATGTAGTCTTTAACTTTAGTTGATAATATATTGCAGATTGCTTGACGGCCGATGAGTTGCCCTGCCTGAACGAGCACTGCATCTTTGCGTCGAGCGAGATCTTGAAGTCCATAGATGCCAGCATCGATCCCTGTGATGACTTCTATGGCTATGCATGGTAAGGCTTACAATCTTCACTTAGTCTTCCAATATTAAGAACTGGTTTAACCTCCACTCAGCAATCAATGGATCAAAAACAATCCCATACCGGAGGGCAAGTCCACCTGGGGCACATTTGGCAAGCTGGAGCAGATGAATCAGCTCATAATACGCAACGTTCTGGAGAAGCCAGCGAAGACGTTCAAGTCGGAGGCGGAGCGCAAGGCTAAGGTCTACTATGAGTCATGTCTGGATGTGGATGAGCATATGGAGAAACTGGGCGCCAAGCCAATGATTGATTTGCTGCAGCAAATCGGTGGCTGGAACGTAACGCAAACCGGCTTCAATGTGACCAATTGGAAGCTGGGCAACACCCTCAAAATACTACACAATAGGTAGGCCTAGATCTAGACTTTCTAATAGTTAAATATGATTTACCCTAACTTCATCTCATTTTAGATACAATTTCAATTGCTTGTTCGGCTGGGCCATTGGCGAGGATGACAAGAACTCGACCCGCCATGTCATACAGATCGATCAGGGCGGCCTGACACTGCCCACCGCCGACTACTACAACAACAAGACGGACATTCATCGCAAGGTACTCAGCGAGTACATCGAGTACATGACCAAGGTCTGCGTCCTGCTGGGCGCTAATGAGACCGCAGCACGCATTCAGATGGAGGCGGTTATCAACTTTGAGAAGAAGTTGGCCAACATCACTATACCGATGGAGGATCGGCGCAACGAGGAGGCCATGTATCATCCCATGAAGCTCAAGGATCTCATCAATCTGGCTCCATTCCTCAACTGGACCGATCACTTCGACAATGCCATGCAAATGGTCAACAGACGCGTCACAGACGAGGAAGTTGTCGTCGTCTATGCGCCCGACTTCCTCAAGAATCTCTCCAACATCATCATGAACATGCAAAAAACGGATGCGGGCAAAATGTAAATATCTATTAGCTTGAAGTTTTTATAGCCTGAACCCATTGAAAAATGGGAAATCAGGGTATAATGATTTTGTTATGTTTAAGTAAGTTAAGTAGCTGTAGGGGTAGCTAGGCATGGGAATACTTTGGGCGAGCAGAGATTTACGAACTAAGGGTAGATATTTAGTGGATTGTTGGATACTTCATTGGAAGAGATATTCTAATATAATTTAAGAAGAGGTCTAGTTTAAGCGTGAATCTTAACAAATTTGAGAAAAGTTTCAGTTTAGAAACTTGAGAAATGTTTAGGAAGCTTTTCTCGCAATAGAGGCGTATGGAATTCTAAGAGATTGTTGTATCATATCAATCAAAGGAGATCAAATTCTTTAAGTTTTGGACAGCTTGCACTAGCTTCATGGGCTTCTTCAGTTTGTGTAACAAGAAAAGCTCACAGAAGCCCAACTCTGGGGTATGCGTTGGCTGCGACATCATTAGTGAGCTGTCTTTGATCAACAATTTGATACTCCTTCATTGCTTTATTCTTTGGAATAGGCACATATCGAAGGCGAACCAAAGCACCTTCAAGCAAAATAGCTCTGAGGGCTGAATTGAGCATTCAAATTAGCAGAACTTGTCGAGCAGACCTCGTATATTCTTGTTAGCTTTGTAAGCCAGTTGATTGTTTAAGCTCAGAGATTAGATTAGAGATTAGATTTCGCCTTAAGCTCAAAGCTAGGAATATCGATAGCTATATACGTTATTGGATATAGCTAGGGAATAGTTAAACAAGCTTGACTTAGACACAGACTTGGTTCTGGATAAGACAATATGACAATTATGCTTGAAGCTTAAACTCAAATTCTTGATATTGATTAGATAATTCAGAGCACTGTTCTATATTGGAGTTGGAATAACTTATAGAAGAGAATAGAATGAAATACACAAAAAACTTTAGCTATAGCAAGAATTGATCAAGCAAATGAGTGATAATCTAACCTATAGCCAAATGATTGTTAACTCCAGCTAAGTCTGGGACATCTCGAGTACTTCAGTTTACATTTGTCAGTTAACATCTCGAGTATTCAAGTTAACATTTCCCAATTGATAACAAATATTTTCGCTCTTCCAGCACGCTGAACAACTATCTGACTTGGCAGGCGGTGCGCACGCTGACCAGCTGCTTGTCGAAACCCTTCCGGGATGCGTATAAGGGCGTGCGTAAGGCGCTGATGGGCTCCGATGGCGGCGAGGAGGTGTGGCGCTACTGTGTCTCCGATACGAACAATGTGATTGGTTTTGCAGTGGGCGCCATATTCGTGCGTCAGGCATTCCATGGCGTTTCCAAGCCAGCGGCGGAGCAAATGATTGTCGAAATACGCGAGGCCTTTAAAATGAATTTACAGAATCTCAGCTGGGTGGACAAGCAGACGCGTGAGCGCGCCATTGAGAAGGCCAACGAGATCTCAGATATGATCGGCTTTCCCGACTACATCCTCAACTCCGAGGAGTTGGACAAGAAGTATGACGAGCTGAATATCACAGCGAATGCGTACTTCGAGAACAACATTCAGGTGGCCATCTACAATCTGAAGAGCAATCTGAAGCGTCTCGATCAGCCGGTGAACAAGACCAATTGGGGCATGACACCGCAGACGGTGAATGCCTACTATACGCCCACCAAGAATCAAATTGTCTTTCCCGCTGGCATTCTGCAAACGCCCTTCTTTGACATTAACAACCCGAAGAGCTTGAACTTTGGCGCCATGGGCGTGGTCATGGGCCACGAGCTGACCCATGCCTTCGACGATCAGGGCCGGGAATATGATAAGTTCGGCAACATCAATCGCTGGTGGGATGCCAAGAGCATCGAACGCTTCAACGAGAAGGCTGAGTGCATTGCCAACCAGTACAGTGGCTACAAGCTCAACGGACGCAATCTGAACGGCAAGCAGACATTGGGTGAGTCTCTAAGTCTAAGTCTCTCACTTCAAATATAACTCAAAGGTTGTTCTTCTCTTTAGGCGAAAACATAGCTGACAATGGTGGCTTGAAGGCGGCCTATCATGCCTATATGAAGACCAAGCTCGATAAGAATGCGGATATTCTGAAGCTGCCCGGCCTGAACTTGACTCATCCACAACTATTCTTCGTCTCCTTTGCACAGGTGAGTGAGGGTTGATATATAGTTGATAGACTAGAGTAAAATATGTGTTTGGTTTCCTATTAGGTCTGGTGCTCCAGCACCACAGATGAAACCAATTTGCTGCAAATGGAAAAGGATCCGCATTCGCCCTCACAGTTCCGTGTCATTGGCACTTTGTCCAATATGAAGGAGTTCGCTGATGTCTTCAAGTGCAAGGCCGATACGCGCATGAATCCGACCAAGAAGTGTGAAGTCTGGTAAAGCGATCAATTCTAAACTCAGATCTCGAAATCTCTTTTTCCCATATATGTAACACAACAAAAAAGAGACAAGTTTAAATATCAAATAGTTTAACAAACCGCCGCTCAAACAACAAACAACAAAGAACAACAACAACTTTTACTCGCAAAGGCAATATTTGATTGTCTATGTAGCTTTTAGAGCTATTTTGTTTTAAATGTGTGCTAAATGTTTTTGTTGCCAATTGTTGGGCTTGCAAAGTGATGAGAGAGTTAATGGAATGCCATGAATTGGAGAAGTCTGTTCAGCCTTAGTTCGAGAGTGGTCATATATTTGTCTATTGGAATATCTTTCCTTAGTTCAATTTAGCTCTAAACCTCAACTAGTGAGTGAGCCTTTAAGCTAGCATATACATCTTACATATATTACCTATTATTCCTTATTCTGTATTCTATCTATAATATTTCAAGTTCTTTTGTCTCTCCTGGGGTCCAGAGCATGTCATCTTTTGACCCTGTTGTTATTGGTAGCCAGATAAGAGACTAGTTGGCTTGGTCGCATTGCCAGTCTAGCTGCTTTTCTGGCGCTACACTTAGACTTTTTTGTTATTCCTTATTCTGTATTCTATCTACAATATTTCAAGTTCTTTAGCTTCTGCTGGGGTCCAGAGCATGTCATCTTTTGACCCTGTTGTCATTGGTAGCCAGATTAGAGACTAGCTGGCTTGGTCGCATTGCCAGTCTAGCTGCTTTTCTGGCGCTTGGTCGCCCAATGACAGCAGAAGTCACTAGATCCCTATATAAAAGTGAGTTCCTTCCAAATCAGTCAGCTTTAGGGCATTTTCATAGCGATTTGCTGAGATATTCCCACAGAGATATTACATATTGGAAGCTTGGGACGGCTTTAGCCTTGCTTTGCTGTTAGAAGATTGTTTGCTGAAGGCTCTTACCAGGTATAAAAGATACGATCACCTGGCTTGTGCTTGCTTTTAAAGTCAGGCTTCTATCAAGAGTGACAAAAAGGTATTTGGCCTGAAGTAAAATGAAGTCAAACTTCAGTTAGTTGATTATATATTTTGCAATACAAGAGTTGAAGCTAGTAAGATTGGAATACATAATCAGTTACCCGACATTATGAATGCCTTTCCATGATCCATTCATGATCTATAAGGCTAAAACCACTATAGCCTAAAGCATTTTCTATATCAGTTGAGCTAATTTGGTCTATTTTAGTTGAATTCATTTCAGATAGACTTTTGTGATGCTAAGCCAACTGTAAAGCTGAAAGGGGAGAGATACATTCAGATAATATATGTCTATATATACATACATCTCTCTCTCTCTCTCTGATAACTTCTCCAAAATATCTATGCTACTTTGCAAGTCCATGATACCTGCGGCTAGCCGTGGTAAATTTTCTTTTTATATATTATTTAGTTCTAAAGAAAACCAAAAAAAAACAAAAAAACAAAAAACCAAAAAAACGTCAGTCATTGTGCCTAAGGAAAAGTGAAAGATAATCTGACGATAAACCTATTGCATGCTTTTGGGAACGGGCGCTGGAATCGACTTTAAGTCGAGACGGCGCCAAAGCCGAGACTTAAACGATAGCGAAAAGTGTAACAAGAGAAACTTTTTTTAATTGCGCATTACGAACAATATCTTATAGTAAAAATAACTTTGTCTTTGTCTTAAGTTACCTATAAATATAATATATATATATATATAATATGAATAATAGAAATATATATATATATAAATGTATGTATGTAGTAGATATAAACAATTTGCAAACTGAGAATAGTCGAGTTGAGGACATAACTAGCTATGGATAGAACTGTGTTTTCTATGTATTTAGTTAAGGGAGATTACCTACGCAACGTCCGGCAAAGAGATATAGTGAACGATAGAAAAACAACAACAAAAAACAACAAAATATCCAAAGATTTATATAAATATTTAGATGATTATCACAGAGCACAAATATGTGTGAACCAAAGTTTTTCCATAAACTAAGCTTTCTATGCAGGTGTGAATGTGTATGTATGTGTGTGTGAGTGAGTGTGTGAGTATGAATGTGTGATTGTGTGCATGAGTGTAAGCGAGATAGAGAGCACGCACATATTTGCTGCAGTTATTTCTGCCTTTTCGTTGCCAAACTCTAAAGTGCGAACAATATACCAAAAAAAAAAAAAAAAATGAAAGAAAGCCGAATACACTTTTGTATTTTGTGTATAAATATACTAAATATACCAAATATACTAAATATACCAAATATACTAAATATACATATAACTAAATGTAGATTGAAATTAGTTTCAAAAAACAAACAATTTTTTTGTGGCTAGAAAAAAAAAGTTCTAAATACATATATAAGAAAATTATATATATATATATATATAAATATATACTAGATTTATGTTCTATTGTGTTATATTTTGCATATTTTTTTTTGGTAAATAATATATTATGATTTGATGAAGATCGTATATCAAATGTGACCATAGAACAACTCCAATCAAATGCAGCTGCATTTTAGCATAGATCGAAGAATATAGAAAACTAAACATGAGAATCACTGAGAAGGAAGGCATTTGGCACATATCAAATTTCAATTGAATACGTACAAGAATGATATGTGTGCTTAGTATTATACATAACAATATCGAACAATATATATCTATATATATATTGCAAAATGAGAACACCAAATGTATGGAATTTATTTAAAACTACTTCAACTAGTCAGATATTCAAAGTTGTAAAATAACGATGGCGTTTTTTCAGATCCATCAAGTCTATAGATATATACAAATATATACATAAATGTAATATGCTAAACTGTACCAAAAATCACATATTTCTTAGCTATAATACACAATAGATAACTACGATATACATATACTATATACATTAGATGTTTGCCGAGATCTGTCTTAATTCAACAATCACTAGGGAAAAACTATCTGCGCGAATTGCACAAAAATCTTGCATTTTTTACGTATCTTTTTTTTTTTTTTTTTTTTTTTATATAACTAATGTATTTATATACAAATATATAAATATACATATATATATATACTAAAAACGAATGCATTTAATAAATTCATTTAATGCTCTTTTCTTTTTGTTTTTTTTGTTCTTTGTTGAGAGTCCAACATTTTCTAGTTTTTACATGATGTAACTAAGTAAATGCATACATAAATCTACACGTAATCCATTGAAAGGAATCGTATTGATAATATTACTATATATATTATATATATTTACATACCCACATGCTTGTACGTGTGTCGAGATGCAAAAACAAATTATTTTTATTGTCAATAATAAAAAAAAAAAAAAAAAAATGGAATAAATAAATTAAATAATAATGTATACATATGAAAGCGAAATAAATTCAATAACTGAGTGTAAATTTGGAAATTTTTATTACTGCCCTTAGGCTCTAAGCGAATGGAATTGCGTAGTCAAATGCAATAGACAGAATGCATAAGTTCGTATAACTCATATAAGCCCTTTCTTAATATGTATGTCCCCTTAATTACATAGATCTAATCATACAAGAGGTCTGTTCGAAAAGTTTTGGGCTTGTTGAAGAAGGGCCCCAAGTTACGTATATTCGACTAGTTTGTTATCCTGTGTGGGTATTCCATATCTCTCATTCATATTGATAAGTTTGGATGCTTTGTTAAGATTTGACAGCTGATTTTGATTGAAGGGATGTTTTGGCTCCTCTTCAATTTTGGTCTATTCCAAATAATGAATCATTGAAGCTATATCAAATTTTAGGGCACAGCAACTCACTAATGATGCCGTAGTCAATGCATTTCGCAGATTTTTGGCTCCCTCCGACTTTTTCTAGTTCCCCAAACTGAAGAGGTCCATTAAAGGACACCTCCACGCCACGATTGAACCGATAAAGACGGCATCAAAGGAGTAACTGAAGATGATCACAAAGTAAAGTATCTGTTGATGTGTGATGTATACCAGCTGATGGGGCATACATCACACATTAACAGATATTTTACTTTGTGATCTGCTTCAACTTCTCCTTTGATGCCGTCTTTAAAAGGCACAACACATAGATATTCATGAATAAATAAAACATTTTTAGCAAAATACCAAAATTTGCAATACTTTTTGAGCAGACCTCGCACAACTTAATTAACAAGTTTTGTCAATGACTGACATTTCTACATTTAAACATCATATTTCTTATAGTAAGGGTAGCTTTAAGTCGAGCAGACCCGACTTGTTTTCAACTCTTATTATGCATACAATCCTTGAGCTATATGTCTTTGGTCTTGCTTGCTGAATATTGTTATATTTATTATAATGTGTAGAGTGCAGTGTATACTTATATTCAGCATAGTTATAGCTCAAGAGACAGAGAGAGAGAGAGCGAGAGAGAGAGCGAGAGAGAGAGCTCCAGAGAGAAGGAAAGATGTTAGCCGTCTGTGACTTGGCCCTACATTAAATTGCTTAAAGTTGTCGAACCTTGATTTCAGGGACAAAAAGTTCTAATAAAAATGGCAAGCAAACACACTCATAAAACACACACACACACACACACACTGAAATAGAAATGCCTGCAAATTGCTTACATAATAAATAATAATAATAGCGTGCGATTTTTGGCGCAATTTAAATTTATTTATGGCGCTTGTTGTGGCTGCTCGCCTCAGCTCGCCTCTGCACGCCTCTGGCCATTTGCAGCTTAGACATGGCATGCGTCATGTCTGCTCCATATACACACACATACATATATAAATCTACATCAACCTGTGCTACCTGGCAGCGAAATGTGCCATCGACATCGATTTCCACTTGATGTCGCTTGTCCTGGGGCCGTTGCTGGTCCTGCTGCTGGTCCTGGACGAACTTTCTATTCTTATCATGGCGGCTGATCCTGGTCGCCCGGCAACGTGCGCAAATAGCATTTAATCTGCTTAGCCTAGACGGAGCAGGAGTCCGGCCAGGCAGCTGTCTCTGTGTGTGCGTGTGTGTGTGTGTGTGTGTGTGTGTGTGTGTGTGTGTGTGTGTGTGTGTGTGTGTGTGTGTGTGTGTGTGTGTGTGTGTGTGTGTGTGTGTGTGTGTGTGTGTGTCGCTGTCTGTGCCCACTTCCTGGCTGTCGTCGGGGCGCCTTATCGCCATTGTCAGCGGTGTGGAGGGTGGCGCGTTCTGTTCAGCTAGGCCAAGGCTGGCGGAGCAATTGGCTGTCAAACCAAATTGTAATTATACAAGGCGCATTTACCAGCCAGCAGTAAACTTATTCGGCTCGTTTATGATGTCACTGCCGCCGAGCAACCAATTGCCAATTTGTTTACTTTTATTTCGCATTCCCCACTAAAGTTTCCTACATTAATTTGCCTTCATTTGCATTTGATTTTCATTTTCATTTTCATTTTCATGGCGGCCCCATTTAATTTCCGAATATTGTCAATTGATTCGATAAATGTAGCTTAAAATCAAATTAGTATATTTACTATATGCATATAACCGATATATGTATATATATGTATGAATTTAGTGTGTGGTTGTTTAATCTATAATTTAGTGAGTTCGCTTAACGCGTGAGGTAACTAATAAACGAGTTACGGAATCCAATCACACACAACTATTTGGCTTTAAATTTGCAAATCTAATTATTTTGCCAGCAATGTCAACTGAACTTTGATTCAATTACAATTTGAAATGAAAGTGAGGTCAGGTATACGATTTTTTCTCTTTTTTTCCAGGTGTATTTCCTGAGGCTTAACTGAAATGTATGTGCGTAACAGGCAGAGGACGGCGTGGCTGATCTGTCCGTTCGTCCATCTTCATCTGTCCGTTCCTCTGTCCGTTCGTTTGTCCGTTCTTCTGTCCGTTCGTCTGTCCGTTCTTCTGTCCGTTCGTCTGTCCGTTCGACTGTCCGTTCGTCTGTCCGTTCCTCTGTCCGTTCGTATGTTCGTTGCTCTGTCCGTTCCTCTGTCTGTTCCTCTGTCCGTTCGTCTGTCCGTGTGTCTGTCCGTCCGTCCGTCCATCCGTCTGTCCGTTCATCTATCCGTTCGCCTGTCCGTTCATCTGTCCGTTCGTCTGTCCGCTCGTCTGTCCGTCCGTCTGTCCGTTCGTTTGTCTGTTCGTCTGTCCATTCTTCTGCCCGTCCGTCGGTCCGCTTGTCAGTCCGTTCGTCTGTTCGTTCTTCTGTCCGTTCGTCTGTCCGTTCCTCTGCCCGTTTATCTGTCCGTTCCTGTGTCCGTTCGTCTGTCCGTTCTTCTGCCCGTTCGTCTGTCCGTTCGTCTGTCTGTTCATCTGTCCGTTCCTCTGTCCGTTCCTCTGTCCGTTCATCTGTCCGTTCGTCTGTCCGTTCGTTTGTCCGTTCGTCTATTCCTTTGTTTGTCCGTTCGTCTGTCCGTCTGTCTGTCTGTCCGTCCGTCCGTCCGTCCGTCCGTCCGTCCGTCCGTCTGTCCGTTCGTCTGTCTGTTCGTCTGTCTGTTCGTCTGTCCGTTCTACCACCCGTCCGTCTGTCCGTCCGTTCGGCCTCGAGAGCTTCCTTCAGAGTCAAGTCAATTAGCATAACAGGTAAGAGTATAAGACTTCAAATATGATTTCAGGTCTGCAATTGAATAAAACGAATATGCTCATTTAACTAAGCAAACGAGCATGAAATTGAAACTCAAACTCTATTTTGCAACGACTGAGACCCATGACAGCTAATGGCAATGGAAACAGACAGATGGATGAGCAAACAGATAGCCTGACGACAATAGGTCGGACACAAAAAAAAAGAAGACTCTGTTGATGCTGATGAATTAAATAGAAAGAATTATATATAGAGACAGATATAGACATTGTACACCCTTAACTAAATGGGACAGCCGATGTCACTTCGAATGAGAATTGGTTTTGTTTTAAGCATCGAGGCAACTGCCAGCTCTAATGACAAGTTATTATATTATTGATGGTAGCTCTTGAGCTCTTGAGCTCTGTTGCTCAACACAGAAACTTAATTGAAGTGCAAAATGTGTTGACGATTGAATTAGCATTATCCATTGCGCTGAGTGTTTGTCGTCATTTTGCATGGCACTCAGCAATATTTGTGTGCCGAGCTAATTAATGCAATTGCAATTACAATCAAAAGCAAAAGCAACAGCAAACGAAACCAAAACCAAAACCAAAAACTAAAACCAAAACCAAATTCAAATGCAAACTCAAAACCAAAACCAAATCCAAATCCTGGCTGGGCACTTGACGAATGTGCTGAGTCAGACGACCGTGCCGGCTGGCAATCAGGCGTGCATTATGTTGACACGCCCACCCGTACAGTCGTACGGCCGTACGGCATGTCATCAGCATTGGCCAAAAAGGGTTTGGGCCCTCGAGCTGCGGGCTTGGGCCAGCAACAATGGCCCGAAACACCTGACCCCTGAAATAATTTGCCAGCGTTTGCGGCATTTCATTTAAATATGTTAATCAGGGGCCAAGTAATTAAGTAAATTAAATGTGCCACGCCCCTAGAACACTGCCCACTGCGAGTCGTGCCTACACCTCAGCGCCCATATGCCTGCACCCGTTAACGCCTTTCGCCTAGACTCTCGGCTCTCAGCTCTCTGCTCTCTGTTCTGCCATGTCAAGTACTAATTTTTGCTTGTTGATTTAAATTAACATAAATAAACGCACATTGTTGATGCTTATGTAAATATTTATATATATATACATTATATACACATACACACATATATATATATACATATACATATATGTATTTGCAACTCGGCTGGACATATGCATATTTGGGCCATTCAGCTTGTGAGGCCTTTAAATGATCTGCATAATTTGAATTGTCAACAAGTTATTATGAACATTTGTGTGAACTCATTAGACCACAGTGCCACGCCCACAGCTGACAAATGCTGCGGCAGCCAGCGCAATTGCAACAAGCGAAACTGATTTGATTTGAAGTGCCTGAAATATATTGCATAGTTTTAGGCAAAAAGTTTTGGCAAAGAATTGAAACGGAATTTTCGTTGGAAATGTGAGTGAGGGAAGGGTTAAATATATATTTTGAGATGGGATATCATCTCATGAAAGGTGAGTCAGAGGTCGCCTAAATATATATTTAGGATGGGGCATTATCTCATAAATTGCCAGGAGTTTTTGTATGTTTAGAACATAGTTTATAAATAATTGTAAATTTTTTTTTGGCAAAAGGTAAAATATTTCAGAATTCAGTTTTAATAAGAAAAAAGTATTTAAATTATTAAAAATATTCTAACTATTTTAGTACATTGTTTATATATATATTTATTTTTATATTTATTATTTATTATATTATATATTATATTGTTATATTTATTATATATTATATATTAATTTGTTATATTTATTATTTTTAAATATATTAAAATATAATATAATATTTTTAATAGAAGACAATATTATATATTTATAATTCCCTCACGGACATATCAATTACAGTCAAATCTTTAATTTTTTAATTTAATAAATAATTCACTATATACACTTTCATGGCATTTTTTTTTTAATTTTTAATTTAATTTAAAATTTTTTAAATTTTAAGTTTCTTACTCACCTTCAAAGTTATCCTCAACTGTGTTATAAGTTCGAATAAAATTTAATACTGTTCAATAAAATATTGAATTTGTCACATGGAAAATAAGGTGAAAAAGTATTAGAGTAATCTGATTAATAGAAAAACCAATTGGTTTTTAGCCACATCGACGTCATTATGCTTGAAAGATTACATAGTGTTGCTGACAAGATCAAGATTCACTTATGCTAGATAAAAAGACTTTTTGAAATTGTATGAAAGTATAGAGTATATTGTGGCTACCAAAGTTATTAAGTTGTCCTGAGATGACTGAGTTGTTTGACAGACGTAAAACGATTAATAAGCAAATGTCAAATGCTATTCAATGTTATCGATAACTTTAAGAGCTGCTGAAATTTAACTATCGAAAATAGTAACAGAGTTGCTTGGTCAGTATCAAAGTTTTGTTCTTCCTTCTGAATCAACTTTGATTTATGAATACAAAAGATTTCCAAATTTATTATGATTCTATCTAGTTTACTTAGCCAAGTCTTATGACTATATATCTATATACTTTATAAGAAACTTTAAATAAAAGAATTTATGAATAAAAAACCCGAAGTAAACTCAATTTCCACGCTCTACAGCACTCAACATACTCCTTGGCCTGCATGCAGAACTTTAATTATCTTATACAAATAGTTATTAGCAAAGGGCGAGAGAGAAAGGGAGATAGGAAGAGAGGGAGAGAGAGAGAGCATGCATGCTCTTAGTGCAGCATCAGCTGGAATTCTCTCTAGTTGGCTGAAATACTTATATAATTAGCCGGCAACAATTACAAATTGTATTTCGCGACTTTTGCGCTCACATTTTAATTGCAAAATTGTTCGCCAATTTTTGAGGCAATGGCATGGGCGTGGCAGCAGGCAGGTAGGCGGTGGTCGGTGTGTGGCGTATGCCGTGTGCCGTGTGGCGGTTGCAAGGGAGGTGTCGGGGCTTGAACGACAAAATGAGATTTTAACCGCAAACAGCAGCAAACAATTTCTGCTTTGGCCCGTGACGCTCCATGCTCTGGCAATAAAATAACAATCAACGCAAGCCGCGGCCGTAACGCGGTAAAGGCGTACTGAGGCGTGGGGCGTGGCCATGGAGCAGACAAAGTTTGAAGAGGCCGGCTGGCAGGAGGGGTGACCGCCTGGCTGGCTGGCTGCCTGGTTGGCAATAGCAAACGGTAACCAGCATAGCCGACCGACCGCCCCACCGACCGACCGACAGCCCCAACCGACAACAATGTTGAGCCAAAAAACCACCCATAATCGAGGCGAACGCACTTTATTTTGACCCAGCAACGAAAAACCCAGACCCCCAGCCCTAACCCCTCCTCGCCGACAGTCCCCACTCCTGGCGTCGTTACAGAATTTGTGATTTTCATTGCAAAAGTTGTTTCAGTTCTTTTGGCTTTTGTTTTCACAAATTAATGAAATAATTTCAATCTCTTAATTGAAGTTAATTGTCTCAGGCTGCTTAAAGTTCCAAATAGTAGTATAGCAAGATATGATAATATGTGATATATGTTATGGTAGCAGCTAGTGTGTAAGCAAGTGAGTTCAAGGAACAGGAACAGATAACTATAATGGGCTAGAGTTGTGTTTAGGTTGTTGCCTTCTTACTACAAGCCCACAACAAGTAAACATGTAAGGGAGTGCCCGACTAGGAAATACCGCTACTAGTCTCAAAATCAGGAATCATTACAGGAACCAACATGGCATAGCTGAAATCTTTAGTTTTTATGATACTCAAAAAAGGCAGAAATGGCTAACTCAACACAGCACGTACTCCTGATCAAGAATGTATATATACTCTCCCAGGGTCTGCCACGCTTTATTCTGCCTCTAACATACAACTTCTGAATAGAATCCAAAGAATCATTTGAACTCTCAACCAAAAACTTAAACATTGTTTATTTCATTAGAATATTTAACAAAGTTAAGCAAGGGAAACATTTAGTTTATCTTGAACAAAAATTAATCAAAAGTTATAAATTTATAATACGAACAGATTTGAAGTTGTCCTTCCAGCAGCAGTATGCAGAGTCTTAAGAGTCTTCTTGTGTTTTTTTTTTGGAATATCCAGAAAATTAATTACGTCTTTTTCGATTATTGTTTCTGTTTCTTTAGCATATTGAAATTTGAGTTTAAACTTGAATTTTGATATTCATCCTGGCCTTAATTACGAGGTAATGAAATTTGCCTAAGGAAAATGAAAGAAAATTTGAAATTAATATATAGATATAACTTAGAAGTTAGTCCAAGTCTAGATAGCTTGAACTGGTTCTGGGTTTAGGTAAATGTTTTGTAGATCTGAGTGTAACTTAAAGCTGAGATCTCTTTCAGATCCCAAGTAACTCTAATGATAATAAAAAAACTCTATTCAATTTACTTGTTCTCCTGCAGAGGCTGTCCAGTGGCTCGGCCCACGTTCTGGGACAATTTGTTGTACGATGGCTTGAAGTGACGCGTATTGCGTATACGGCGTGAATCGTCACGATTCTCAATGCCATCCTCGATTAGTATGTTCTCATTGTTGCTGTCAATGCTATTGTTGTTTGTATTATTATTCGAATTTGTGCCTTTGTTGGGCGTCGAGGCCTTGATCGGAGTTGGAGACTGCTCCGGCTGCTTGCTGGCAGCGGCTGGCAAGGGCAGCGTATTGAGGCGACGGCGCTGGCGTGCGCTGATGACCTCCTTGACCTTCGGCTTGATGGCGATCTTGTTGGGATCCAAGTAGCTGTCGAGCAGGGCCACCAGCTCGGTCTTCTCCTTGTCGGTCAGACCCTTGATGGGCTGCAGCGTAGCGATGAGCCCCTGTATGCGTATATCCTTCCAGATGGTGGTCAATATGGTCAGGTCGAGCCCGTTTTCGGCCAGCAAAATGCGAAACTTGACAGCACGCACACGCTGCACCGTGGTCTTGAAATAGTTCACAAACAATGGACGAAACGAATTCTGACGCTTCAGGGTCATATATCCGTTATCCAGCTCCAAGACTTGCGAGTCAACCGTCACCAGGAAAGGCTTCAGGAAAGCATGGATGTTACCAGCACGTGGCTCCCGCTCGCACAGCTCGACGAGCACATTGAACACCAGCTTGGCGCGCACACTGGCGCTGCCAGTGAACTCATTGGTCGGCGGCGGATTGCCCTTGCCCTTGGCCAACAGATTGGAGAGGCGGCGCACACTCAAGTAAACGCGATCGACGCTGCTTAGCATCGACTTGGCTATGTCGTCGGTATTGACAAAGCCACGGATCAGCTTGGTGAATGCGCTCAACATATTGAACTTGATCATCGCCTGCAATATCATCAAGGGTATGAACTTGCGCTCCTCATGGTAGACAATAATAATGCCCGTAGTGTTGACGCTCTGCTCCTCCAGCCAGGCCATGAACTTCTTAAAGCCCGCCTGCTCGGAATCCGCTTTGATAACCTAGCATAGATTATGTGATTTGATATTGAAATAGAATTGAATCTTATTTGCGGGACTCACCTTGTTGGTTAGCATTGCCTTGAGCACACGACGACCCTGAAGACGTATGACACGCACCTGATGACGGACTCGGGCAGCCGAGTTCAGATTCATCGATGGCATCAAATATTGTTCGAAGCGTCCGGTTGGCGCAAAGACGGCCAACTGGAAAATCTATTCACAATTGCAGAATTGTTAGCCAAGGCTGAGCAGGAGAGTTTCAGAGTTTTCTAACTACATTCCTTACCTTGTCACAAAGACGACGTCCCGTTGTATCAATGTCAATGGCAATCAGCTTGATGGCCTCTTTCACAGTAGTCTTTGCCTCAGCCGGAGCAATATGATCACCAACAACATCAGGCAACATTTTTCGTCTATTCTTCTATTAGTTTTCACACGATTTGTAATTAATTATTTTCCGTTTTCAAGAAACTTTTTCACAATTTCCAGAATATTTTTTATTTGATTTTTTGATTTTTGATTTTTTTATTTTTTTCCGATTTTAGGAGCACAAGCACTTTCTACGACTTTCACAATCGAAGTGATTTAGATTTTTTCCTGCATCCAGAGGTAGACGTCGGAGTCTAAAGTCAAAGCCTACTTGAATACAATTTATTTCAAATGATTTTTGGTGGGGTACTCGAAAAGTTTTGATATACATGTACAAGTATGACAGTATAATATATTTATTTAGTATAAAAGTTTATTTTTAGTATGTTGTATAAGAGTTGTAATGTTATCTAGTATAACAGTATAACAGTTTATTTGTAAAAAAAAAAACAACATATGAGTTTCGTTGTATACCAGTTGCATATTTAATTACGTATAACAGTAAATAATAAAATTAGAAAATTGTTATATTTAGTATAACAATTTATTTGAAGCTATAAATAGCATGACTTCTTGCGTGTAGGACAGTTGCAGATGAATGTAGAAGAATAGTATAACACATTTATTTAGTATAACACATTTATTGAATATAAAAGTTTATTTGTAGCTTAAATCAACATTTGAATTGTATTGTATAACAGCTGTAAATTGATTTTAGTATAACAATATATAACACATATTTTGTATAACAATTTATTTGCAACTATAATCAAAACAGCCATTGCGTATAACAGTTGTGTATTTATTTAGTATAACAGTATAACACATTTATTCAGTATAACATTTTATTTGAATATAACTGAATAACGACAGCTCTCGCTGCACTTTCATTCAGTATAACAGTTAATTGACAATTCGAGCATTCGAGTATAATAGTTGCACATTTATTTAGTATAACAGTTTAGTGGCTGTATATATATTTTATACAACTACTTGAGATATTTCTAGTGTTCTTTTTTGTGTTCGTATTGTTCCAAATTTATTTGCGCCATTTATGAAATTGCTAATAAAATCGGTTTTAATTAGCTGCGCGGGCAACTGCTTGGAGTGAATCGGTAATTGAGCCATAAATTCAAATATTTATTGCATTGGCCAATTTTACAAATTGTGTTCTCTTTCAGCGGGGCGGGGTGGGCGGTGTTCGGTGGGGTGGGCGTTGTGGGCAAGTGTTAAGTGGTGCTCTCAACCAGCTCTCCATCTCTAACGCTGGCTGGGTGTCTCTGGGTGTGTTTTTGGCTCTGACAATTTTCAATTAAGTTTGGCTTTGGCCCGGAAAGTATGCAACACATGTTTGCACTCAGCTGCGCACTAGACGCACCCAACTACAGTCGTAAAGGACGCCCAACTGTACATAATAATCGGATGACTTTGGCATAAGTTAAAGCAATGTGCACTCAGCACTTAAGCGCACACGCGCACGAGATGAAAAGCGTATGTAAAATATACATATATATATATTTTGTATATACATATATATATATATATATATATATATATTTTCACGCGTCGCAGTGAATAATTCAGCAGCTCGCTGCCAAGGCCCATCATCAAGTGCTCCACACGAAAATGAGTTACTTTACATAACTAAGTAATTGGCGCGCCTCAGTGACAGCGCGGCTCAAACGTGAAATTATTATAAACAAACCATTTGGCAGTCATAAAAAAAAAGCACAGAGAGACAGAGACAGAGACAGAGAGAGAGAGAGGGCAAAAAATATGAGAGACATAAAAAGCGACTGGAAATTTCTTCATTATACAGCGAGGAGCCCGCAAAAATCGTCCGAAGTGCCAATTGGAGCTGCAAAAAAAGTATAAAATATAAAACATATTTAAATGCAATAAAGCAGCGAGAGCAGCAGCAACAGCAAACATCAGACGAGACAACAGAGACCAGGGTCAGGCGTATATAACATACTATATACAATATTATATGGACGATCCTGCCTGCCTGCCTGCCTGTCTGCCTCCCTCGACAATAGAACATTAAATTCGTTCTGTTTCTGTTTTTTTTTTTTCTTTATGTGGACACATGAAAAAAATTTATACGAAAATCGTAACAGATGCAACATTAAATTTCTGTTTTTTTTTATATTAATTATTAAATATTTGCAATTTATTTTATTTATATATATTTATTATTTACAGACTTGCCAACTGCTGTTAAAATTTATTATATTCACTTCTTAAACATAATTATTTTTGAATATAAATTATTCATATTTAAGGTTTAATGTGCTTAACATATATTTAAAACTAATTTTTAAATTTAATTATATTTATAATAAATTAATTTTTGAATTTTAACTGGGAACTATGATAGCTAGAATTATGACTGCTGTTGAGGGCAGAGCTAAGCATAAGGTTATAAAGTGTAATTTACAGATTTTTATGGGAGAAAACTAATGGAAATGAGAGTTGAGTGTAAATGTGGTTTTGTTACAAGGTAGGCTTATATTCATTATAGGGTATATATATATACATTACTAAATATATTCATTATAGGGTATATTCATTGTTGATCAGCTGAAATAGCCAAGTCGATATAGGCATCTTCATCTCAACATGTCAATCTGGACATTTATAAGAGCTGAAGATATGTAATTCGATAAGTGTTGAAATACATCAATTTTATTTCAAGTAATCGATAACATTTTCTGTATCGATTAATAACATAATTGAGCCTCAGTTAGTTGGGCACATCTTTTACCTTCTAGTAACTAAAGTCATACAATTTCAATCATCTTAAAATATGTTTTAAAGCATAAACAAATTGCTCATTTTTTAAATTTTAAAAATATACAAAAATAATATGAATTTTTTTTTTTTTTAATAAATATTTTAATATATATTTCATATATTTTTTAATGTATTTTTCAATATATATATAGTGACATATGTAGCCAATCCACACAAACCAATAATTCTCAAACGGTTAAAGCTGAACAAGAGTGGCAAGGCGTAGTAGTCTACAATAGTTTTTAAGTTTTATATTTCCATAGTATCGAGGTATTATCAAATAAAGTTATACTTTGTTACCGAATAACGATCTATGTAATTATATATATTTTTTAACTCCTTCATAGTAATCCCCATCACATATGTATGCATATAAGACTTCTGTTAACATTTTTTGCCAGTCCTTAAAAAGCAATTATTTTTAAGACTTCTTCAGCTGCTCCTGCGCTGCAGTCTTAATCAGCTCAATCGTAGCATCGACCTTACATGGGCCTCTTCAATTTCGGCAACAAGTAAAGGTCACAGCAGGCCAAGTCTGCGGAATGCGTTGGCTGCGGCATCATTAGTGGGTTTGTTGTTGGCCAAAAATTTGATACAGCTACATTGCTGCATTATTTGGAGTCAAGACTTGTTGGCCATAAGTGAGGGATTTGTATGATGAAGTGTGCAGATGTCTGAAAGACCAATTCAACACTGCAGTTAGGGTATAACTCAGTCGGTAGCACACTTCGACCTGCCTTTTGGTTTGCTGCTCAAAGGGAATTCTTCAAATATCAAATATTTTGAATATGATTATATCAATTTGGTTGTTTTTTTTTTGTGCAGCTGCTTTGGCCTTGGCTTTGACTTCATTTCATGCTAAAATACAAATTGGATTTTCAAGTTTAGTTTGAAGTCTCCTGCCTCCACTTCCACTTTTCTTCAAGAATATTTTAAATAACTGAAACTGAAACTGAAACTGAAACTGAAACTGACTTTGACAGCTCTCTCTGTTAGGCATTTATATATTTATATGTGTCTCTGGCTGGAATGTGACTTGACAAAAGGCGAATTGAGATTATTGTAACGTTTCATTAGTGTGTGCAGCTCGTAATATAACTCTTAACTGCGTATACTTATTATTCCAGTTATGCTTGGCCTTTTAACAGCACAATTCATAATGAAAGACACTCGAACAGTGATTGCAGCAAAAGGAAATATAGCTTAGGGCCATGCCAAGAGATTAGGGCGCCCCATGCAGCCAGGCTGGCAGGCAGGCATAAGCTGCTGCTCTAGTCGCGTTCAGCTTTTTGTTGTTTTTCGATTTGTAAAGCGGAGTTCTGCCAGTCGCCAGTCGCCAGTCGCATTCGACAGCCAATTCTGGAGCTTTAGCGCCATACAATTTCTTATAGTCCTCGAATGGACACAATGAGACAGGCAGCCAGGGGGTAAGGGGGGTGAGGGGGGTGAGGGCAAGGGTGCCCTGGTAGCTCGAGTTCCAAGAGGAGACCCGTAGTTGTGCTGGCAGAGGTCAGCTGCTTGTCTAAGCTGCAGCAGCATGTCAACTGGTTGAATTGGTTGGGCTTCTGGCAATGTGACTGCTTTCAGCGGGCCAGCAACCTGTACTTTCACCTGCTTACCTGCTTACCTGTCCGCACTGCTCGCAATTGAAATGCACTTCAAGTGAATGACGGCGTTTAATTTGCTGGCGATTGCGGCTTACGTTTCGCATTAACTCAAATTGAATGCCATGCATTTTTGATTAAGTTGAAAAACGCTTTGAAATTGCCTTTTGTCTGTGCTCCAGCCCGCTCTCTCTCTCGCCCGCTCTCTGTTCAGCTCTTTCTCCTTCTAATCAGCCACACAATTGTGTATCTGTGCTGTCAGCCATACACAATGCCACAAATCCCCAATGGGGGGCCCCTTGCCCAGCCCCACATAATTGTCGCAACATTTCTTGCTTCAAATTCTATTTTCTTATTCAATGAAAATCGATTGTACAAATATTTCGCTCATCACAAACTTCAAACAATTTTTCGGCACTAAAAAGTCGGACGGACAAACAGTCCGTCGGAGAGTCAGTTAGGCCATTCCTTGGCAACATTTCCTTGGCCAAATTTCTGTTTGTTTCATTGTTATTTTCTCTTGTTCATGACAAACAACGTGAGTTGACCTTGAATTGGATTTTACAGATTTTTGCGGCTCTACAATTAGTCCTAAAATTTGTCATGATTCCTTTTTGTTGCCAGCCTTGTCTAATAGAGCAACTATAAGTCAAGTCAAGACTTTGTTGTATAATTGTTGATAATTGAGACTAATTAAAATCAATTTAACAATTTCAAATAAAATTAAATAATAAAATTCCATAAAATTGTGTAATTCATATGAATTTAAAACTTTAAAGCTGCAAATTGAAGTTGGTAGGCTGGGGGAAGGACTCTTAAATGTGCTTAATTAACTAAGCCAGCTATAAGCCATATCAAGTATAAACAGTTGAAGCTCTTAAACGTGTAGTTTGAAATGGATTTTAATCGATTTCAAGAAAGTGGTATTGAGGTATTGAAGGTTTCAGACAAACTTGACCTAGAAGAAGGCTTAAATGCGATTAGGTTATGCAGGATAGTTAGAGAAGAAGACTTGAATGTTATTAGATTGACTACCATTTCAGAGTCATTTCAAATACCCTTCAATTTCAGATGAGGAAGGCTGTGGAAAGTTCTTTTAAATGTGTTAAGCTCGATATATGCGTTTGCCTTTGAGTAAGCCATCTAAAAGATATATAGAGCCTAGCAACTGAAGCTCTTAAATGAGAAGTTTTAAATCGATTTTAATCGATTTCATGGAAATTAAATATATATCGATCATTTAAGACAATTTTGATCTTTACATGGTATAGCTGAAGACTGAAATGCCATTAGATTGGCTGCTATCTATAAGCTATATGAAGTTAAGCAGCTGAAGCTCTTAAATGCGAAGTTTTAAATCGATTTTTATCGGTTTCATAGAAATGTTATTGATAGTTTCAAGCAAACTTGAGCTGTGCAGGTTAGAGAAGTAGGCTTAAATGGCATTAAACCTATAGGACAGTTGTAGAAGAAGACTTGAATGTCATTAGATTGACTGTCATTCAAAATAACTTTGAATTTTGGATGAAGATGCTGGGGAAATGCGAGAAACTCGTTATTTGTAAGTAAACCATCTATAAGCTACATAAAATGTAACTATTAAAGCTCTTAAGCGTGCAGTTTAAAATCGATTTTTATCGATTTCATGATAATTTAATATATATCGATCATTTTTAGACAAATTTGAGCTTTACATGATATAGCAGAAGACTTAAATGTTATTAGATTGGCTGCCATCTATAAGATATATAGAGTTTAGTAGTTGAAGCATTTATCGATTTTAATCGATTTTAATGGATTTCATAGAAACGAGTGACAAATGTTATTGATAATTTCAGATAAGCTTGCTATAGAGTAATACTTAAAAGCCATTAGATTGATTGTGATTTATAATCGATATTTATAGATAATGAAAAATGTTATCGATAATTGTTTACACACCTGACCTTTGCATGTTAAGACAGTATAACAGACACATGCTATACAGAATCATTCTAAATATATATGATTCTTGAAGCACCTCCTAATTTCCACAATGGCAATGCCAATTGGAAATTCAATGCGCGCGCCAATTGGTTAAGTAGGCGACTATTAGTTGGGCTGCCATTGTCTAGCATCGCATTCAATTGTGTGGCTCCAAATCAAGCTAATGAACTGTTAATTGGACGAGAGAGAGAGAGAGAGAGAGAGAGAGAGAGAGAGAGAGGGCCTGCTGTGGGGTGCTGCCAGAGCTGCCAGCATGACGCACTTGGTCCTTGATGCTGGGACACATTTTTGAGTGCGTGAATGGAAATCAATTTGATAAATAATTAATATGCCCCGGGGAGTGGGCTGGCCGCAGACAGAGCCTGGTATGATTCATTCGGTTTATTTATCAGCCTAATTGCATTACACTTTTGCGGCTTTTTTTTTTTTTGGGCTAGAAATTGAAATTAAATATGAATAAAATGGCGACAGTCTGTGTGGGTGTTTGTGGGTGTAAATATGTAAATGTCTCTCTGTGTGTGTGTGTGTGTGTGTGGGGGGGAGGGGACTCTTTAAGTGACAAGTGGAATTAATTAATGCTCATTATAGTTACTCGCAATTACCCATTATCATAACATACTCGCCCAATGAATTTCAAATATGCGACACTCATTGACATCATTTTCATATTTAATTACCTAATGATAAATTGATGCATTTGATGAGAGGTCAATGGGGCATACGCTAAAAATGACAACTATTTAAATCTATTGAAAAGGCAGTTAGACAGTGTCAACAGTCAGGCCTCAACTTTAACTGTTTGAATTGGCAATTGATAGGGTTTTAGAGCTTAACTAACTTAGTATTTAGATAAACTTAGAGTTATAATCAGGATTCAGAGCATAAATTAGTAAAATGGAATTGATAAGATAACTAAAACAAAATTTGATTGAATTTAGAGTTATAATCAGGAATCAGAGTAAAACTTAGTAAAACTTTTAGCTGTATAGGAAAGTGAAACTAGAATGATATGAAGCGATTCGGTTTGAGTGTGTTGGGCTTATGCTCTAGATCCTTTAGAGTCTCTTGCATCTTCTTCTTCTTCTTCTTCTAGGGCGAAGTCTTCTGGTGAGTGTGTGTTTACTGTTTGCTGGGATATGTTGTTGATTGCTTGTTTATTGTGTCTTTGATCGAGGCTACCTTGAAATTTGTTGCCAGTTCGGTTCAGTGTCCAAGTCAGACAGACAGCTGCCATGTCTGAGAAAGTTGGTCTATGTGGCACGTCTTCTGGTAAGGTGACATTTTGAGGCGCTTCCGTAGACTTGTATTCCATATCTACAAACTAAGACCAGGCCTTGTCTTACATCTTATCATCCAAAGCTCTAGGACAAGTCACTACATAGCAATGACTAACTAGAAAAGCATTTACAAATGTAATATTATGTAGTAAGTAAGTTATGTATTAATGTAAATATATATAGTTTAATGTAATAAACAAATATAGACAATATAAGCTTGAGCAGAGAAATTACATATTTGAAAGATTCCAAGTTAATGCTTCAGACAACATCAAGGCAATTTACTATGGATTATTAATATGTTAAACGATAGTATTACTCATCTCAATTGCCTTATTAGATTCTTAAAAACTAATATAGCTGCTATAAAGCTTAGGACTCAGCAGAGTCTAGAACTTAAAGACATAGTCTAACACTTACTCGAAGTTTGACCAAGTTTTATTGACCCTTCCCTTCCCCCTTGCTGACAACAAACAGAGACAACCCATCCTGCATCCCATCGAGTCTAGAGCTTAAAGACAAGGTCTAACACTTACTCCAACTCTCACCAAGTCTGTTGACCCCTCCTATCATCTCCAACAAGACCCCCTCTGCTGGCAACACAAACAGAGACAACCCCCATTCTGCAACCCATCGATCAGTTTGGCAATTTCAAATTTCAAATTTCAAATATCTCATATCGTTGCATTCAGTGCAATGTCCGGCAATGGTCAAGACAATCAATCGATCCGAACATAATCGTTTTTTGTTTCACAACTGGAGGGAGGGAGGAGAGTGGTAGGTTGATGGATGAACGATTTATCAATCCGAGCAGAAACAACAGGCATTCACTTGAAAGTGTTGCCGCTCTAATGACCCCCAACTGCAGAGCGGCAAAGCTGCTGCTGCTGCTGCAACTTTAATAGAGGAGCAACTTTCACAGTGCTGCCAACTTGCAACGTTGATGGATCGCCCGCACTTTGTAGAGCCGTCACAACATGTTGACGGCTCTGCTGTGCCCGCTCCATCTTCGACTCCAACGTTTGCCTTGGCTGGGATGCTGCATCCTGATGCAGTCGTTGTAGCAACATGCTCGAAAATCCTTCACTAACAAGCCATATTAAAAAGTTTCCGAGTGCGAATGCAAAAATGTGCACACACACACAGGGGCACACTCACACACACACACACACACAGAGAGACATATGCATATATCACATTGCACTGGCAAAGATTCAGAGAATAGTTGAGAGTTGCAATGCGGGCTTTGGCGCCTGAGACATCTTATTACGTTGTTTTATGGGCTACTAAGAAATCAAGCATCACGAGCCACTGACCCGCCGGCCAGCCCCAGCCCCAGCCCCATCCCCAGCCCCATCTCCAGCCAAGTCTGGGATAGGCCATGTCTCTGCCCAGTGGCAGGATCTTGTCCAGCTGCAGCCTGGACCCTCTGACCCTCTTTGCCAGCAAGCAAAAAAGATTAATGACTTTTATAAAATTTATTATTGCACTTGCCGCCGCCACAATGACGTCGCTGCATTACCTAGCTGCTGCCCCTTAGTCCCCAACACACACACACACACACACACCCTTCTGCCCGCTGCTTGACATTTGAAAATCGTTGGGAATTTTCAATAGGGCTATAAATTTGCCGTTGCTCCAGCTGCTCTGGCTATCCTTTCAAGTAGCTCACTTATTGCGCAATTGCCAGTGTGTCGCACACACACACACACAGAGTTGCATAAAACAAATGCTGGCCAGACATTTCGTCCTTCAAGCTGACATTCAAATTCAATACGAAAGCTCAGCTTGGCTTAGCTCTTCCACAGTTGCCATTGGCAGCACGTTTTAGCTTCAGTTTTGAGGCTGTAACTTAGCTTAATTAAAGCCAAGATGTTTTACCAGCTTTATTTATTTATTTGTATGAGATTTAGTAGACTCAAAATGAAATGTCAATTAGACTTAGTGTTCTATCAGAGTATATACTCATGTCTATGTATGTTATATATATATAAGATTCAGTTTGGTTTGATAGATTTGTTTACTTATCGAGCAAATATCGGAATGAAGTCCATATCAGCTTCATTTGCAGTCAAAAGTTGGGTCTAAGCTAGCATTGCCCAAGCTTCACTGCCAACTAGCGCATCTTTAATGGAACTCAATGGAAATGACAAATGAGAATTTTAAAGCTATAAGAGAAGTAAGTTAATAACTGAGTATTATAACTATTATTAAGCATGAATAACAAAGATTTCTACCTCAGCTACCTGAACATTTGCATAAAATTCCATAACAAATTTCAATTCAATATCATGAATTGGATTCAGCAGGGCACTCAATCTTCAGTCTTCTCTTTCAATCTATTCAATTCAATAAAATTGTATACTTTTCATATATATATTTTTTTTTACCAATATATCAATAGACAGATATTGACCAAGCCGAATTAACAAAAAACTAGTCATCATTTCACGTCAGTTCAGTTTTTTAACTGAAATACAAATATAAAGTTGTTCTAGTCCAGCAGATACCCTGCATTTGATGGATGAGGGACTGTTTAGAGGTATATAGAAAAGAATCTTCGATAAGTGTGTATACGGAGGCGAAGCTATAAACCAAATTTGACAGCTCTAGCTCTTGAAACGTATGAGATGTGCTCAAATAACTAAAGTTGGATAACGGTATTTATCGATTTCAATCAAAAAGTTATCGATTATTTCAAATAAAAATGTTTATAGGTGCATCTACATATACCTATACCCATTTAAGCCTCATAAGTTCCGAGATAGTTGCATTCATACATATGGATAGAAGAACTGATAGATAGATAAATAGATAAGTAGACAGACAGATAGTTAAACAGATAGATAGTTAGACAGCTATCCATATCAAGAGCCACAAAGTTCCTTGTTCCATTCACATTTCCAATATACCCAACCAATATAGCCACTTTACCCATATTTCCAGGGCATACAAAATAAAACTAGTTCCGGAACTATGCCGCATGTTTGACAAATATGAACACATCGCTGAGTGTTGGCCAACAGCACTGTTTTAGCCATTCACGATTGTGGCATTTGGTCTAGGTGTGGCCAACAGCTCGACTTCATATGCATAGATATATATGCAACTATGGAAAATGTTTGATTTTTCACATTGTGTTTTTTTTTTGTATTTTTGTTTGTTTCAAACACGAATTTGAGTGCTTTTGTTGCTGCCAGCTGGGACTTTCGGGCATCGATCTGTTTCTCTGGGCAGGCGTAACTCGGTATCTGCTATCTGCTATGCTCCATTGTGCTGCATTAAGTGGCTGGTTTTTGGTCTATGTTTAGGCTATACATACAACGGCATACACACACTCACACACACGCACACTCACACACACTCACATGTATTTATACTGCGCTTCTGGCTGGTGTTTTGGGCTGTGGCAAAGGTTCAACGATTTTTAGTTAAAAATCATTCGAGTGGATGAACAATATTTATTGGTTTCCAAGCGCCATGCTCCATGTGACTATTTATATGTGTATATATATATATATATATGTAAGTGTGTGTGTGTTTGGCTGTCTATAGTCCAAACTTCCGGCTTGGTAGTGCCAGCATACAAAGCGATTGCAGAGTTGTAACCAAAAAAAAAGCATATAAATTGGAATAACTTTAATATTTTGCTTGCTCAGCCAGATATATGCATATATATATATCGGATTTGCTCCAAATTGTCCACCTTAAATTATAAATTTATATTTTTCCAACTTCGCCCAATAAGAAACTCTCCATTTGCTGCTGTCTTTCGCAATAAGCTCTTTCAGAATGACAATTTCTAATAGCTTCTGCGCTCGTCCAATCATAACGAGCCTGTCTGAGTGAGCTCAATAGCCATCTCGCTCTTACTCAGCAATAGCTGGTACTACCTGCAGCAACAGCTACGATTGAGTAAGACTGAGTCTTTTAACAGTGTGCGTAAGCTACTGAAGTCTTTTAATAGTGAGCAATAGCTATATTTGTCTCGCTCTCGCTCACGGAGTGGCAATTAGAGAAGACAAAAGAGAAATGAGCAGCGCTTAGCTAAGACGCAAACTCACTCGGATAATATTTTTACAGCAATTCTATGCAAGCTCTCAGCCATACACACTAATACAACTGCAAGAGTAGGAGCCAATCAGAAATTGGCAAACCTAGAAAACTGACGCTGCTATTAATTTGGCAGTCTCAAGTCATATTATATGAGCGATACGACATATAAGTATGCATATATAAAAATATATATAATAAATAATGAAATATGCTCTATACATACACTCAGCCTGACACTTGTATTACAGTAACCGACAATCATGAATTTATTTCAATACTCTTTTTATATAAAACTCTATCAACTCTATTAATTAATAATTATTGAGGCTCTCACAGGGCGCAGCTCAAACAGTTGTTTCTTGTTTTTGTTTCTTTTTTTTTGAATGGCTTATTCGATTTATATGTGTGTCGATTGCGACAATGAGGTAACTCGGCGCATTCCACACAAATGCTTCAAATAAAAAACAAAAGGAACAAGTAAGAAAGCTCTAGTCGGTGGTACCCGACTACGAGATCCCCTGAACCCTGCGATGAGCCGATATTCCAAACATTCTGTGCTTATTAACAAGAAGCAACACATGTACACACACACACACACATACTCACGCACGCATAAGCGAGCGCTCTGCTGACTGCGCAGTTTACGCAGCGACTGCGCTCGGGCTGCAGTAAGAGCAGTATTATGGAAAGTTAATTGTTGAATAAGTTCCTTTGTAGATGGACTTGCTTAATCAAACTTTCAGAGCGTGATTATGTCATTCATATATGTGTATGTGCCGAAGCACAAGTCTCTAGCACTTGAAATACGTTTTTTGCAAATTTGGGGCGAAAGGGGCGTGGCATCCAAAATTTAACAAAAATCAAAATTGTATAAAATACACATGGAACCAAATACAAAATAAGGAGTCTCTAGCTATAAAGATGTAGGAGATATAATTTAATTACTGTATTTCGATTTCGTTTTTAATCGATAACATTAAAACGATAAAAGTTATCGAATTTTTGAAACAAACTCGATCTGCGCGTGCTATACACGGACCTACATAAAAAATTTCAAGTCTCTAGCTCTTATAGATTCTGAGATCGACGCGTTCAAACATACGGACAGACGGACAGACGGACAGACGGACAGACGGACAGACGGACAGACGGACGGACGGACGGACGGACAGACGGACAGGGCTAAATCAACTCAGCTCGTCGCCCTGATCAAGAATATATATACTTTATGGGGTCTGCCACGCCTCCTTCTGCCTGTTACATACATTTTAACAAAACCATTATACCCTGTTTTCCCATTTTCAATGGGTTCAGGGTATAAAAAGAAAAAAACTTATTTAAGTCCATCAGAGAGGTAATTTCAATGATTCCGTGTGGGCGTTGTGGATTTTCCTTTGCCGGCTGCTCGTTTGCCATTTGGGCAATGCAATGTCGGCTTTGTGGCTGCGCGCGCGCTTTCTTTTTTTCTTCTTTCTTTTTGCTACTCTTAAAGGCCTATGTGTGTGTGTGTGTGTGTGTGTGTGTGTGTGTGTAACGGGGTAACAGGGCCTGGTTGAGGGCAGCTGTTTTATGGCTTCCGTCGGCGTCAACGACAACGGATTGAAGCTAGTAGCAGCACTATATAAAAACAGCACCCCAACCTCACACACACACGCACACACACACACACACACACACATATAAAAAAGGAAAAACAACATATACAAAGTTCAATCGAGTCAGTCAACAATTGGCACACACACATATACACACAGAAAAAGTGTCTGCTTGTTGTTGTTGTTTTTTATTTCGGTATAACCAAAGTCAATTGGGTGTCTGTCTCTCTCTCTTTCTCCCGCTCTCACTCTCACTCCACTCTCCCTTTGTATCTGATTGAGAGTTGTATACGTCTGTGTGTGTGTGTAAGTGTGTGTGTGCGTGTGTCTGGGCTGGTTGTTGCGGGTGTTTGCCAGCTGGCTGAGTATGGAGGTTAAATTTTTGGTCGGCTTAGTGCTTAAATACATTTGATTGTAATTCGCTTTTAAATTCGATTCGTTGCGATTTGTTGTTGGACTTAATGGTGCGACATCTGAGCTTCTTCTTGGGTCCCGGGAATATCTGGGTTACAGTTCGGGATCGGGACCGGGACCGGGACCGGGACCGGGACACGGATTCGTATCGGGGCCATCGGGTGTTTTTTTTTTTTTGGGCTGTGCGTTTATGTGATTAATGCGGGTCACCCAAATGCAGACAGTTGCCAAATAAAAACACACATATACATAGACACAACACACAAATGTAATAGATATATGTATATATATGTAAATTTATATATATGTATTTGTGTCTCTGCATATATATTGCAGCCAGTTTTCTGCTCCACTTTCTCCTGTTAACTTGGGAGCTACTTATGCCAGCGCTGCTCCTTGCAAAAGACTCCGAAATTATTTAAGAGCTTTTTCCATTGTAAAATAGACTTACTTAAGCAAAACTTCTAGCGACTGGCGCTGCTCGCTCGTTGCCAAATGTTTAGTATTTAAATATTTATTATATTGTTTTTTTTTGGTTTTTTGCTGCTGCACTCAACTATTTGGATTTTGATATTGAATGAAAGAGAATTGAGTTCGTTTCGATGTCGAGAATTGTTGAGAATGAACTCAGGACGTAATGTGTGTTTGGGAGATGAGAGAGCAGGAAGCATGGCTGCAACCATCAAGTATATATACTCTTGATCAGCTGAGTCGATACTGTGCTGCCCGCCTGTTGGTTCGCATGAGTGAAGGTGGAGAACTCGTATGGTATAATTGCTAGAGAAATTAACTCAGGACGTAATGTGTGCTTGGGAGATGAGAGAGAAGGAAGCATGACTGCAACCATGAGGTATATATGTACATATATATACTCCCGATCAGCTGAGGCGATAGTATGATGCGCGCCTGTTGGTTGGCATGAGTGAAGGGAACTCGCAGTATAGTTACTAAAGACTTGAAATTTTATATATATATATGTCATATCACGAATATAGTATGGATTAACAGCAAAGTCTAACAGCAGAGTATCTTATTGTTAGAGTTTTGTTGGTATCAGGCTGAGAGCTTGTATAGAGTTGTATGGGTAGTATTAAAATAAGTTGGCAACATGACTCTTAGTATGCTCAAGTTGTCAGCAGAGTGAGACAAACATAGCTGCTGCTGAACGTGGTTCCGCGTGTTGTTGAGTGAGAGTGAGATGGCAGTTAGGGCATTCGAACAGGGTCGTGATGGACAGATAGAAGTGATTAGAAGTTGCGAGCAATTCAGAGAGAGAAAAGAGCTGAAGTTAGGCCATTCAAACAGTCGTGATGGTTGTCAGTGGATATATGGAAGGGTCTAGAAGTTGCGAGCAATTCAGAGAGAAAAGAATGGTGAAAGAGAGCAACACAGCGGAAACTTATTGTAAAGCGTGGCTAGTAATTACTCTATTAGAAATGGAAACTAGTCATTCTGAGCTATCTCCGACATATATGTACATATATATTCATTAAGAAACAGCTTTAGTCTACCTAATGCTCTTATATTCAATACAAAATTCTGCCAAAAATTTGGTATTTTATATTTAATTTTAAAAATGAAGAGAGAAAAAGTAGCAATTATTTACATATTCTATATATATTATATATAATTATATGCATGTCAAAAATGTCTTTTTATAATATAAAAAGTTTAGTAAATATATAAAAAATTTAATATAATTTTGTATGTTATGAAAACTAAAACATAATTTATGTAAATTAGTTATTGTACATAAACTTTTTTATTAGACTGTAAATTAGTTAGAGCAAGCTCTTAAAAATATATAAAAACATATATAAGCATTGCCTGCCCATCTACCTCCCACTCGCTCTCTCTCTCTCTCTCTTACACTCCCCCTCTCTCTCTCTCTCTCTTACACTCCCCCTCTCTCTCTCTCTCTTACACTCCCTCTCTCTCTCTCTCTCTCTCTCTCTCTCTAGCACTAGCTTACTCACTTTTGTCAGATCCACCAAAAAGTAAACTTTCGATATGTTTAAATTGTTGCTGCAGTTGTTTTGCTTGTTAGCTCGATGTGGTACGTGTTGTTGTTGCTGTTGTTAGTTATTGTTGCTTGTTGTTTTATTTGGCAAGCAAGTTTAACGGCATGTCGCCCACATCGAAGCCTTGGGAACTGGCTCCGGTCCCCAGCTCTAGCTGCAATTCCCAGCAACCTCTCAACATGCCAATTTCTCTCTCTCTCTCAGTTTTGTTTTATGTTTGCTGTGTTTTGTTTTTTGTTGTTTTCTGGCTGGCACAAATCATTTTCAAATGCTAAAGTTTGGCAAGTTTGGAGCAATAAAGTTGCTGCTGCCACACCTACACGTGCCACGCCATGTGGCTGCCACAGGCTCAGCGAGCCCTTCGCTCGCTCGCTCGCTCACATGCAACTGTTTGCTTTTATGTTGCAGGTAATTTCTGTTTTTCAAATTGTAAAACGTAAATTTAATGGAACGTTTAGGTGTTGTCAGTTAGTAGTTGTTGTTGTTGTTGTAGTTGTCGTGTTTATTGTTATTTGTACAACTTGTTTTTAGTGTTGCGTGGCTACACGTGTGTGCCAATGAATTAAGCAGCAGCAGGAGCAGCTGCAGGAGCTTAGCTCGAATTGAACTCAAATTCGTTTAAAATTCTGATCGTATTTGCTAGTTACAGCTGAGATATATATATATATATATATAGATATATATACTCTTATATACATATACTATATATATATATTGATATACAGCTGTGTTCAAAATAATAGCAGCGCACTTTTTGCAGAAATTTTGTTGTTCAAAATAATAGCAGCGCTTCATTTCAATATTAAAAATATTCAAGTAAAAGATGTTGATTTGTGGAAAGTAACTTATTTTGTTTGAAATTAAATATATATACTAAATTTAAAAAAATTATTGATCTGTAGTTATTATGATATTATTTATCAATCTTAAAATCAGAGCTTATATGCGCTGCTATTATTTTGAACACAGCCGTTTGTATCTTATATATATTTCTCTAAATTTTATAAGTTTTAGCGCAAAAACTCTCATTGATGCGCCGCGGCATCTTCTGCCACACACATATCTCATTCAGACACACACACACACACACACACACACACACACACACACACAATGCTGTTCGCATTGCTGTGGCTTCACTGTATGTAACGCCCAGCCATATGCTGAATGTAAATTTTTTTTAGCTGATGTATCTGTGTGTGTGTACCTGGATACCCATCCCCCACCCCCCACTCCCCACCCCAACTGCTCCATCTTCCATTAATGTCTTGCTGCGTCAAATTAATTTGCGGCTTATCGAAGCCATAAAAAATCTCTAATCCACTTTGCGTAAATAATCATGAGCGTCAATTCAATGGCTGTCTGCGTGTCTCTGTGTGTGTGTGTATGTGCGCGCGTGTGTGTGTGTGTGCGGCACATTATGCTTAGCATATTTACTTATGTATGTGACTTGGGCCAACCAGCGTTGCGCGGCTGCAACTTTGTGTTTCGCTGTTTTTGTCAAAGTCGCAAAAGATAAGTTTTTTTTTTTTTTGAATACCTCTTGGTATTGGTGGAGGATGGGGTAGATTGGTGAGTACCTACAGATGCTGCAACTTGCTAAATTATATTGATTTTTATATATATTTGGAATTGAGACTTTACTAAGCTTAAAGTATCTTAAGGGCTGCAGGAAGAATGGTTAAAGATATTGGTTAAATGACTCAAAACTTTCTCATGTTTGTAATAAGAGCTCTTTATAGAAATCTATTCAAAATTGTATTAAAATTTGAGTCAACTAATATATATAGTAACAATAAGAGCTCCTTCTATACATATATAGACAAAGAAATCTATTAAAAATCGTTTAACAATTTGAATCAACTAAATACTTTCATTGAAAGCACCCAAGCTTGATATTCAAATGCTCCAATTCACGCTTCAAGTCTGGGCTTGCCCATTGTATAATACATACATCGATACACAGAGAGTCAAAACATTATTTCCATATATTAGACACATTTTATCTACGCCCTATCTAAGAAATATATGTATTCAACTCAACGCCTTTATGTCTAGCGTCTTCATGTTTGCATATGAATTGCGAATTGCTTTAAACATTTTTTTATACTCCCATCATTTGGGCTCAGCGCAGGGTATTGAACTGTGCCTTATCCACTTGGAATGGTAAGTATCTTAAGGCTAAGGGCTGACAGAGCCAAAACTGTTAGCGATAACAAAACAGCAACATGAATGCCACAACAAATAGTCAAAGCCGCCCCAAACACCGCCCCATCTGCAGTCCCTCAGACAATATTACATTTGTTGTGCCTTGTCTTGTTCGAGAGCCGACGAAGCAAGAAAAAGCGTTGGCGGCAGACAGCGAAACATTGTTGCGAGTTGAAATTGCAACAAAGTTCGATGGTCAAACAAAAGCAACAACAACAACAACAGCGGCGACAATAACAACAACGAAGGCAATATGCGCCGTTTGAAAATATTGCTGGGCTGCCACAATTTTTGCCACATTTGTCAGCATCGCGTTAGCCCAAAAAAGCGATAAAAATAAGAAGACAAATAAGAGCGTCTAGTGAGGGTATACACGACTAAGAGATGCCTCGTACTAAGTGAAGTGTTATCTAGAAATGTCGAGGACAAACTAGCCGTTTCTGTCTATGGGTCTAACTTTGCCAAAGACTTTGGCTCTTAAAGCATACGAAATATGCTCAAATAACAGAAGTTTGAAGTCTGATATGATAGTAATACAATACTATATATAAAGTATATATATATATGCATATACTCTTCCAGCGCTTAGGTAAGATGTATATAAGAAAATCTTCCCTTCAAACTCTATCTCTCTCTATCTTTTATCTTTCTATATTGAATACCCTTTAAGTTGCTCAAGCATAATCCACACTTGCTCATCACATTACAGGGTATCAAAGGCGAAGGCTATATGTCAGAGCGTGTTAGTTAGTGTCACTGTATGTCAGTTGCAGTTCGCCATGAAATCTGAGCTCGAACTCAATCAGCAGACGCGCAACTGCGAAAGCGCCATAAACGAATTGCAGTTGTTGGACTGAGAACCAAAACTGGCTGGCAAACAAATGTCAAACTTTGGTCATCCTGTCAAAGTCAAAGCATATTGCACGCCATCTTGATAGAGCCAGCGATAAGACGCGCCCGTGGCCGGCGAAAGAAACTTTTACTCAACTTGCAATCGCTTGCAGAGAGAGAGATAGCGAAATGCAAAGTTTGACTTGGCAAAAACTCAATATTGAATTATAGATTATGTTATAAATATTTTAGATATTGCCTTTCTATGCAATTCTCATGAATTGAAGTTAGTTTTAAGTGCGCTTAAGTCGAAAGTGTTTTTTAAATATTGTAAATATTGCCTTTCTATGCAATTCTCATGACTTGAAGTTAGTTTTATATGCGCTTGAGTGGAAAGTGTTATTATAAATATTTTAGATATTGCCTTTCTATGCGATTCTCATGAATTAACTTTAGTTTTACATTGACTTGAGTCGAAAGTGTTCTATAAATCTTTAAGATATTGTCTTTCTATGCAATTCTCATGAATTGAAGTTAATTTTACACTCTATTGAGTGTTAAATAAATTTATACTCGACTTAAGCTCTCTCTTTCTCTCTCTCTCTCTCTCTTAATCACTGTTAAACATGTGCCAAGTCGTACTATGCCTGACCTTAGATGCGTTCGACTCTCCCTCTCTCTCTCTCTCTCTCTGTTCTCAGGCTGAATCAAATCTTTCTTTAGTCAATGGTAGTGTCAATACCACAAATTACATCAAATACAGACAAACATACACTATCTAGCTTTATCTATCTAACTTTCTCTCCATTTTCCATGTTTTTCCCAGCAACTGTAAAAAGAAAAGTGGAAAATTTGTTGCTTGTGCGCATAAAATGCAAATTTGTGGCATTGGGTAATTAAATTCAGCAAAAATTAAATGCACACACCTAAAGGCTGCCAACACACACACACATACACACGCACACACACACACACACACACGCACACTTGTGTGTGAGAGCCACAGTCATATGGCATAGCACACATATCGTGTGCAGACATTGAAAAGAGATTTGCATTTTAGCCAAAAAGTTTTCAAGGCAACAAAAAAACAGTAGAAATATATATATATATATATACATATATATACATATACATATACATACATATACATATATATAAATATATGTATATGTACATCAGGCTGTTGATATCCCAACAAAGTTTCGAGCGTAGAAAACAAAAGCAAAAAAAAACCAAATAAATTCTTGAAAATTTGCTGTGCGAGTGGAACGTATCTTTGGATTAGGCATAGTTTAAACTTTGTGTAGTTTGTTGTTGATTTTATTGGACCAAAATTAATATGGCGTATACGCAATGTAATAAAACGTAATTGGTCCAAGCAGAACTCAGGCCAGAGCCACTTTCGGCTACACGATAGACCCACACGTGGCCATAAAATGTCGAGCCAATTATTTTGGGATTAAAGATTTCGACTCGGTGTGTGTGTGTGTGTATATATGTGTGTGTGTGTGTGTGAGCGTATGTGTTGTTGCTGCTGCTGCTGCTGCCGGCCAAGGCCTTGGCTTAGCTTTTCAAAATTTCATGGCCTGGCCTGGCCTAGAGGCAGCTGTGAAGAGCACTTCAAAGTCATCATTTGGCCAACTAACGCTGAGCATCATCTATTGGCCACCTGCCCCCAGCACCCAGCCAGCCACCAGCTTTGACCATGACTAAGACTCCTAATGCGTATCAATTGCAAAAGCGTCGAACTTTCCGAAAACTTGCACACTTCATTAGGCACATCATTTTACAATATGCTAGGGATAGTCAGCCTGACTGAGCCAAGACTCTAATCAATTTTCACAGTTTGCAAACTTTGATGACCAAATTCAGCACTTTAGGTCTTGTTTATAGATTATATAATTAGGAATATAATATATAAACTAGTAAATCTTGCTCAAGTACAACTAAACTGTGTAAGTTTTCGCAATCAATCACAGTTATCGATCTATGAAGCAATGCATTAGGCAGTTCTCAAGATAGTTTTGTTATATTAGCTCTCTTGCCACAGTTACTCATTGCTCATTACTCATTACTCATTATTCATTACTCATTATTCATTACTCATTACTCATTACTCATTACTCATTACTCATTACTCATTACTCATTACTCATTACTCATTACTCATTACTCATTACTCATTACTCATTACTCATTACTCATTACTCATTACTCATTACTCATTACTCATTACTCATTACTCATTACTCATTACTCATTACTCATTACTCATTACTCATTACTCATTACTCATTACTCATTACTCATTACATCAGTACATTAATAATCTCAATAATATATATTCCAAGTACTCTAAATTCTTCCATTTGGCATAACTTAATCGATGTTGGCAACTCTCTTGGCTATCAAACTAAATGCCGCACACATTTCCTGAGTCACCCTAATGCGAAAATTTTATGGCCCTGCATTTTAAATAATTTTCGGTCTCCTTGCCTCTGGCAGATCCAACTCCAGCTTCAGCTCCACCTTAGTAACATATTTTAGAGCGTTTTATCAAAGTGCAGTTCTTCTGTTTTTTTTTTGTTCGTTTTTTGGTAACCAAAGTTGAAAATTTCATTAATGGAAAACTACGAACGGTCTGGTGTGTGTGTGTGGGTGTGTGTGCTCTTCAGGCGAGTCGTGTCTGGCTCTCATTGCTGGCTGGCTAAAATAAAAGAAGCAGAAAACTTAGTTGATATTCCAATCGTGTTTGGCTTAACTTTAATAACTTTTCAACTTTTTGCAGCTTGACTTCCTTTTGTCTACTCGGCTCGCGACATGCTTTGATTACTACTTACAATGTGTGAGTTCCGTCCCAGTTGCCATCAGTTGCCAGTTGCCAGTTGCCAGTTGCCATCAGTTGTGATCTGGACAGAGCCACTTGCCATAGTCTAGTAGGAGCAATGCTCCTGCTGTTGCGTTCGTTTGATTGCCGCTTGTGACGTTGATGGCCGCTGTTGACTTTCGGGGCTGGGCATGATTTGTGTGCCCCAAAAAGCGAAACTGTGCAAAACTTGCTGTTGTTTGAGCGATGGCAAGCGAAGCAAAAACAAGTGCACTGCTAGAAAAACTTCACATAGTATTCATATGGCATGAGTTCAAGTTTGGGTAAGTTAAAATGTTTTTGAGCTATGATGATGATAGTCATAAGAGTGTGGATGGTAAGAATGATAATGCTAATGATAATGATAATGACAATTATAATATCAATGTTAATGATAATGGCAATGTCAATGCTAATGTACTGCTAATGCTAATACGTATGATAATAATAATGCCAATGCCAATGCTAATGATAATGTCAATGCCAGTGCTAATGCTAATGCTAAAGCCAATGTCAATGCTAATGATAGTGCTATTGTCCTTGCTTATGCTAATGCTAATGCGAATGCTTATGATAATGATAATGCCAATGCCAGTGCTACTGTTAATGCTAATGCTAATGCTAATGATAATGACAATGCTAATGATAATGCCAATGCCAATGCTAATGCTAATGCTAATGCTAATGCTAATGCTAATAATAATGATAATGATAGTAAGGATATGATTGATAATAATGATATATGTAAATAACAATAATGCCAATCATAATGATGATGAAAAGAGTGATAATAATGATAGTAATAATGTTACTGAGAGCAATGATATAAATGATATGTAATATAAAAGCAATAATGACAACATTAATGTTGAAGATAGGAAAATGAATGATAATAATGATAATGATAATAATTATTACAAAGTAAAAGTCTAGATAACAATTTCTTTTCTTTGTAATTGATGTCTCATTTCTTGCTGTGTAGTCAGATTCGGCATTTTCTATGAGCAAGTTGGTCAAGTATTAAGCGATAATGAAGATAAATAACTCTAAAAGAAAAATACCTCAATTACAAACTTTAAGCGCACTACTTTTGTAATCAAATGAGCGATTATCAAACTTTTCATGGCCATGGGCCGCAGCAGCTGCCGCTCGCTCGCTCACTCGCTCGTCGCTCAACCCCAAAAAACTAAAAGTGACAGCCAAGTCATAAAATGTAAAATGGCCAATGGAAGGCGCTCGACGACAGTCATACTCGAGTGGGTGGGCAATTGCCCAACTTACTTCATATACTCTTATATCTCTATCTATCCCTCATCATCATCTGCTTCCTTTTTTTCTCATTCTGCTTTCATGCATAAAGTAGAGAAACCACTTGCCTTAGCCGAGTTCATCTCGCTGGGCTGATGAAGTAGCTAAAGATTAGTAACTGCAGTCAGCAGGCAGCAAAAGCAGCTTATAAATAACTGTAAAAGTTGATTTATCTATAAGTTATCAGATTTGTCTTTAATATAGATATAACTAACTAATTTAGATATATAACTTCTTGATTAAGTCTAATTTTGCATAAGATTTGCTCATTTGCTGTCAGAAGTTTGATAGATGATAGATAGATAAAGGATAGATAGATATCTTAAGTTGAATTTATAGTTTGAGGGGTTCATAGGACATATTTATATAAATCAAAGCCTGACTGACTGAATGATACCTAAATTTGATTCCCCATCCCCAGCTTCAATCGAGGCGAGCATAGGCACAGCTGGGCCGACTGACAGACTCATTGCCTGATTGATTATGATTATAAATAAATTAATATATATAGTTTAAGACAATTTTATATATTCTTAACTATATTTACATAATAATCATATATTTACTTTGCTAACCTGAATTTTTGTGAAATATTTCTATGAAAGTTTCAGAAACTAAATATATGATATTATTTATCAATCCTAAAATCAGAACTTATTTGCGCTGCTATTATTTTGAACACAGCTGTATATTTATGCATATATGGATCAAACCTTCATGGATCAAATCTTCCCTTTATATATGCACTTCAAGAGCATTTACTTCTCTCTAGTTTCAACTTCATTTTACTTTAAGTAATTTCTAGTTCGACAGCCACTATCAGGTGTCATTGAACTCCGGAGTCCCTTGTCGCCATGTCGGTAGGTCATATTTTACGAAACGCTTAGCTGTAAGCACTACAACGTGGCAGTGTTGTAAGTCGTCGCAGAACCTAGTTTTGAGCCAAGTGATACGTTATGCGATACACAACACACAACACACACACACACACACACACACACACAGGATGCTCCCGGCGTGTCTGAGAGAAGTTTCAGCTTTTGGGGCTTCTTCTGTTTGTCTTTTAGGGCCGAGCGAGCGGGCCAGTTACCTCGGTTGCAACAAGAGCGTGGCTGCTGAGTGTTTATTTAGAGATACTTTTGGGCTGGCCAGTCTGTTCGAGCTGCTGCTGGCAGTCGCTGGCAGTCGTAGCCAGCTACACAGCTGTCGTAGTCGGGTCCAAAGAAATCTATTACCTGTGTTTACAACAACAATAAAATGCTCCGGAGCATAAACAAAATGTCGATGCGATGCGGGATGTAAGGGTGATCAGAGGTGGAGGCTGGGGCATTGGCAGCGCCAGACTGCAAATGGCAGGCCATAAAAATGTTTGCTATAGGTGGCAAAAGGTGCAAAAGGGGCAAAAGAAAAAGGAAAAAGAGAAGAAAAAAAATAGTAACAGAAGTGGAAACGGAAATAAAAGAAACATCGATAGGGAAAAGCCAGCAGCAGCAGCACCAGCAGCAGCAGGCGGAAATGGTAAGAGTGGGCGTCTGTGTGGCCGTGGGCGTGGCACGCTAAAACATATTTAAATAAATTCCAATTCACACACCCAGCCAAAGCCAAAGCCAAAGCAAAAGCAAAAGCGAAAGCCAATAAATAATGTTACTCGTAGCTGCTGCGTAACGGGTAAACTTCTGTAGATACAATATCTGAGCTGGAGAGAGATGGATGGATGGATGGTTGGGGGGGTTGGTTGGGTGGTTGTCTGGGCCAGCTGGCACTGACAAGGAGTCCAGGTTGGCTCCACATTGGCACCAGCATCCAGCTGATGATTGCTGGCGTTCGCCATGTAGCATGTAGCACCTGTACTGCTCACCTGTCTATCCGCATTTGTATACATTTTTATTGCCAACAATTTTATTTTGATAGTTGCTCGAGGGGTTGCCACTGCCACTGCCACAGCCACAGCCAGACTGCAGCCCGCAAAACTCAAACAAAATGGTGTTGCAAAACAAATGGCGTCTTTTACAGCAACTTTGAAGGTGCGAGACAGGTGGGCAGGGTAGGGCTGTGCAGGGGTCAGGCATGCCACGACGTGGCTTGTGTGTGTGGGGGGGGGGGGGGGGTTTGGGGAGCTGGCAGCAGCATGAATGCAACTGCAACAGCGCGTTGCTGCTCATAATTTGGTTATACGAGTATGTGAACACTATATTTTAAGGGCTGCCCCACACACAGCCCCCCCACATACCCCCAGCTATAACAGTGATATAGTGGAATGCCCTTGTGGCAGCATATTGAATTCTGTGCATAACGAATGCAATTTGTTTGATTGACTGTTTGATTGAATGAAATTGCAACAAGCGGAATCAGATGATGCGCACTTGTGTGCACCTTGCTCTGCCATTACCTCATAAATATGCCACGCCCAGCTGGCAGACGCGTAACGCCTCTCGACAGTAATTTCGTGGAGGCGAAGCGAATGTATGCAGAGTAGATGATGATAATAATATATAGTCTTATCTATTATCTGTTATATATTATCTATTATATATGTATATATATATTATCTATTATTTATATCTATTATATTAGTAATATTTGCTCTCTGTTACCTTCGTAGCTGCTCAACACCTTCTCGACTGTTAGCCAGGAGTTAAGCTCCTGTCTAGGTTTGTCTGCCTTAGAGGTCCTGTTGGCCTGCTCTATGCAGTCGACTTTTAAATATTTTATGAACCTTTCGATTACTTCTAATGCATGTGGCACACATTCAGCAGAAATCAAGCGTGTTGTCTAGACTAGAAGGCGTCATTCCTAGAATAGTTTTGGCTGCGCGGCAATTCCATGGAATTGTAAGCTCTACCGCCAGGCAGTAGCAATTGTAGACTTCGTATTGGCTATATAGAACTCAGTTGCTGATTGATAATTTGCTTTTGCTGTCAGTTGAGGTCTTTAGACGAATGAATTTCCAAGTATTTATACCCCGATTGGTGGCCTTTCAGCTGCTATTGCAGCAATTGAACATTGAGAGCATACATATGTAACAATTGAGCAATTCAATTAACGTCATTGACACATTCTGCAATGGGCTTTAGGCAGGTCGTCCCAAGATCTGCCAGCTCCAGTTAAAGCTCCACAGGACATGCTATGCATAAGAAGTGTTTGCCCAAGACGCCGACTTGTCCTGTAGGAATACCGGCAGCAGCAACCATTAGTCGACCTTCATTTCAAATTCAAGCTTGCAGAGGACATTTCAAGTAATGCGAACAAAACTAAAGTTTGTTTTTGGGACATGGCGCTGATATGTGAGTTTTATGAGCCAAGTGCGCCTAGCTGCTCGCTGGATATAAGTTAACATAACTGACTTTAAGAATTAACTGAGACAATTTGAAATCTGCTAACTGACTGATTGATTGACCGATTGATGTAGTTGTCTTAGTCAATAACAGATTAGGAGCCCGAACCAAGCCTTTATGAGCAAACAACAATGCCAATTGCAAATCTCAATTGGCTGAGCCCAAGCTGAAAGGCAGAGCAGCTAACATACATATATACATATATATATGTGCCTGTGTGTATATAATTTATGGAATTGCATTCTTGGGACTATATATATATATATATATATACACTGTGTATACAGTGTATGTGAAGTAGGCAGTCGACTATATATATATATCGGATTTAGTTGGTTTGCCTGACTGGCCTGGCCTGGCGTGGCGTGGCCGAGTCTTGAGCCTTGGCAATACTTAATATTGCATATTGTATGCATTGCAATTTCATTAATTTAATGAATTAAGTTTCGGTTGCCGACAGCCTGTCGGCACTGTTTGACAAAGCAATTGCCATTTGCGTTTGCAATTTCAACCGCTGCGGCTGTGGCTGTGGCCCAGACGCCTTTTCATTATGATATCCCATTTAATTATACCTACGCAGATGCCGGCAAATGCACAGAGTACACAGAGCGACTCAGATTACGGCTTAATTGTTATTTTAAGCAGGCTCTTAATACCAAATCATTTAAGCACCCGTTCCGAAACCAAATCAATGTCTGTAAACGACTTTGCTCAACAGTTGAGTTAGGTTAATATATCTAATATAGAGTTTCAGTTGAAAGCCTTTGATTATTTATTTGCCTTTCTTTTAGCTTTGCCATTTGAGCATCGCATCGCATCGCATCGCATCGCATTTGCATTTAATTATGCTGCCGGGTATTTTTTAGTCTAGCTGCCCCTTGCCACATACAAAGCAATTGCATTATTGTTCTGCTCTCGCATATATTTGCTTGGCAATTATATCTATTTATGCACTTTATTGTTCAATTGTGCAAATCCAAATGAACTCGGCGCTTAACGGAAGTGAAATTGAGCATTTTGTGAGCTAATGGGCTTACGATTCTGATAGAAGATGTGCCTCGACTGTGCCGTAGCCATTGGGTATGTTTGATGAAGTGAAGTGAGCGCAATTCAATTTGACTCTGCTTAAAGAAGCTGAAGAAAGCTAATACGATTTATTTTCATATTTATCTTAGCAGTTGAATGTGTTAGGAATCCAAAAAGTATTGTCTTTTTAGTTTAGTTTCAGTTTCTTTTTCATATGCATTGCAATTTTGTTTTGTTTTTTGCCATGAGATGTGGTTTGTAAATCTGATTTCTTACATTCTTAAAGTTTTATTGTTAGCTAAGAGCTATAGTAATTGATTGTTAGATGTATGGACATATATGGCATTAGGTAAACTAGAATTTAACTATAGTGAAGGCTTTTGATAAAATGTCATAATAATAATAATAAGTTCAGCTTAGTCAAGTCTAGTCAAGTTTAGTCGAGATTAGTCGAGACAAGTCTAGATTAGCTTAGCCTAGTCTCCAGCTCCTCCTCCTCCTCCTAGCTCCAGTCTATCCTAATCTAGTTCCTAGATCTTAATCTAGTCTAGATTAGTGTATCCTAGTCTCATTTAGTCTCATCTAGTCTCATCTAGTCTCATCTAATCTCACCTAGTCTCATCTAGTCTCATCTAGTCTACTCTAGTCTCATCTAGTCTCATCTAGTCTCATCTAGTCTCATCTAGTCTCATCTAGTCTCATCTAGTCTCATCTAGTCTCATCTAGTCTCATCTAGTCTCATCTAGTCTCATCTAGTCTTATCTAGTCTCATCTAGTCTCATCTAGTCCCATCTAGTCTCATCTAGTCTCATCTAGTCTTATTTTGTCTCATGTAGTCTCATCCAGTTTACTTCAGTCTACTCCAGTCTACTCCTGTCTATCCTAATCTAGTCTCTAGATCCTAATATAGTCTAGATTAGTTTAGTCTAGTCTCATCTAGTCTCATCTAGTCTCATCTAGTCTCATCTAGTCTCATCTAGTCTCATCTAGTCTCATCTAGTCTCATTTTGTCTCATCTAGTCTCATCTAGTCTCATCTAGTCTCATCTAGTCTCACCTAGTCTCATCTAGTCTCATCTAGTCTACTCTAGTCTCATCTAGTCTCATCTAGTCTACTCCAGTCTCATCTAGTCCCATCTAGTCTCATCTAGTCTCATTTTGTCTCATCTAGTCTCATCTAATCTCATCTAGTCTCATCTAGTCTCATCCAGTCTACTCTAGTTTCATCTAGTCTCATCTAGTCTCATCTAGTCTCATCCAGTCTACTCCAGTCTACTCCAGTCTACTCCAGTTTACTCCCATCTATCCTAATCTATCCCTGATAAACATTTAGTAAGATTGTTAGATTTCCATCAAATCTTGTTGACTTGTTCTAAGAGAATTCCATATGCTGAGTAGAGCTAAAACACAGTCCGTAATTTATCAAGAACTTTTTGGTATAGCATATCCAAATCTACTTCAACAGCTGTGTAGTTTCGATTGTAAAATATCGACTCTTATGCAGAGAGTGCAGGCAATATTAAAAATTATTCAACTGTTGAAAGGAAGAAAAATGAAATGTGCAGGATTTATTGAGTCTAAGCAGCAGCAGCCAACAAACTCCACAGATGTTCACTTCATTTTTCAGAATCGTATATACTTCATATTGCAAACACTGCACTGTGCAAGACTAAGCAGCAACTGCAACAAACACACACACACACACACACACACAGACAGTCAGTCACACACACATATATTCATAATGCTGACATGGAAATGCAACAGTGTAAACACTGACAGGGCAAACTGCCCTCAAAATAGCCACACATTGAGGTTGCAACGGTCTTCGAGTGACCTGAGTCTGCACAGCTCTGCCTGTTTAGCCTGCGGCCAGCAGTCGTACTGCCCCACCTGCCACCTGCCACCTGCCACCAGCCACCTGCCACCTGCTCTTTGCGCTACGACAAACATATTAAATTAGTTATGAGACAAAGCTGAAACGGGGAGACCTTGATCTGAGGTCGCCATACAGGAATTTGGATAGGCTTTTGATTAGATTGATTAGCTGCACGTGTGCGGGCTAGCGTACGAAATTAATAGTGGAATGTGTTGGCCAAGCTCTGTTGGCCCCTGTTGAATGACAATTGCAAACAGTTCTCAGGATAATGATATTATTGTTAGAGTGTTATATGTAGTTGATAGTATTAAGTGGACCACAGTTGATAAGAGGAAAAACTAGAATCATGAAACTTTATTTTATAATAAAAATATATATGTCTTGAGCTGATTGCAAGGTGACTAACAGGCAGGCAGAGGCTGTGTATATAGTATATATTCTGAATCAAGAGCAACAATTGTATGGAGTGAGCTTGAAAGCTTAAGAGAACTTTCTTCAAGTAAATCTTTGTCAATAACTTTCCTGGAATCGATTTACATTTTATGTTTTCATTTACTTATTTTATATTCTGTTCAGTTGCAGAAGGTCTTAGACTCAAAAGCTAAGCCTTAACTAGTTGGTGAGCCAATGTTAGCCAGCAAATACATTTGAAGTCTAGACTTATTTCTGCCTTATTATATTCTATAATACATCAAGTTGCTTAGCTTCTGTTAGTTGATGATATACTGCAATACATTATGAACTGAAGTTAGTTGAATTTGAGCATAGATTCATGTATACAACATTATGAATGCCTTGCCTAGTCTATAGTCTTCATAATACATCAAACTAGCTCATCTATTTGGCAGTTGATATTGACTAAGCAAAGAGCTGTAAACATATCAAACTTATCCATCCAGTTACTCCCTCTTGACCCATTAAATCTATATAGTATAGTCCAAATCATTTAGTCTAGTAAGAACTATAATTTAAATTTGAAGTGGATGCAGTCGAAGTTCTTTCACTCGCGCTGTGAGCTTGACAAATTTATTATGCCGCCTGCGGGCGACCAAACAACAAAAAGTTGCAACCAAACAAACATTGAGTGTAGTGTAGAGAGAGAGAGGGAGAGAGAGGGGAGAGAGGGGAGCTCGACATGCATATAGCGTTGGGTAAACATGGTGTACGATGTATGCTAAACTAAAGGTTCTGTTTGTCAGTGTCAGGTTTATTAAAAAGGCACAAAATGCGAGCTGCTGCTGTGCGATTCAGCCTGTTTGTGAATATAATTTGTGTGTGCTGACACACACACTCTCTCTCTCTCTCTCTCTCTCTCACTCTCTCTGTCTCTCTGTCTGTCCATTTAATGTATTCATATGCATATAAACAAATATAAATTACACAGACAGTCGCACACAATTTTGCCTTTTATGCAAATCTGTGAGCTGTGACAAAAAGCAATTAGCCGCAGTTTTTACAGCTGCAATAATACACACACACACACATGTGTGTGCGAGTGTGTGTGCGAGTGTGTGTGTGTGTGTCACAGGTTAAAATGTCATAGCAATCGCGCACATCCTGTGTGGGTGCATATTTGACCAGACAATGCCTAGGAAAAATGATTATTGTGGCACACAGATTGTACTGCCAGTGGTGCTGGGTGGTGCTGGGAGCGGGTGGTGCTGCAATTTAGTAACCTGCCCACCCGCATATTGCATAAATGTTTGAGATTTTGCGCGTATTTTTACAATTTGACTCTGGCAGCTGCAACCGCAAATTCCCATTTGCTGGCAGCCCTCGACAAGCGATTGATCACCAAATGAATGCCATAAATTTTATGGGAGACCTCTGGGCTAGCACACGTTCTCCCCTAACTCCCCACACTCCCCCCACTCATTATTATGGCAAATTGCGATTCTGACATTCAAATAGTTGTGAATAGTGGAAGTGAGTAGTGGCCCGCTTGATTCTCTCGTGCTAAGTAATGCTAACTCAACTCAATTTACATGATAAACATATTGCTCAAGTGTATGTGTATGGGCTAAAATAATAACTAATGTTAGTCCAATGCTGCTACCGTTAAACTATGCAAAATAGTTAACATTTTTCATTTTGAAGCCGCATCACGTATACGCCGCATTGCACCGCGCTGTTGACGGCAACATCCAGTGGTCCGACGTCCGACGTCCGACGTCCGACGTTCGACTCTTTGGCGCCCCACATCTGCCAGCGTCACGCGATCAAATAGTATTTTGTTAACAGCTCCAAGCTATGCCGAGAGGGTGTGGAGCACCAGCAGCAGCAGCAGTTACGTATGGTGCGTGCCTGGTGCATTCGTCGCGGTCTGGTTCGAGGTCTGACTCTAGGTCTGGGTCTGGGTCTGGGTCACAGGTGGATTTTGTTACGAACTGACTCGCTGATTTATGCCGCTCATTAAGTGTTGGGCGTTGGGCGAGAGCACAGGATGCAGGTGGCTTGTAGCCTCAGGGTTATAATAAGCTTAGCCTTAGCGTGCAACGTGTATTAAGGCAACACGATACGAGCACAACACAAATTTCGCCAGCCAAAGGCCAAAGGCATGGCGTGTATCATGCACCTGGGTCAAGGTTATTAGAGCGCCAAGGCACACGACTTGGCTGTGCAACGTCTCCGTCTTAGTCTTGGTCTTAAAGTCTGACTAATGTTTCGCCTCTAATCCCCGCCATACATCGCGTATGCGCAATATGCAAATAAATGCAAGCTAATGGCTAATGGCTAATGGCTAATGGCTAATGGCTAATGGCTGATGGCTAATGGCTAATGGCAGGCGACTGTCAACTGCTGCCATGTGGCACCATCGCCCTTCAAATTGCATTTGAGTGCTAGCCAAACAGTGAGCAGACACTTGCCAACAGCCTTGCACTTCACACTTCCTTTTTGCTGACTGCAGACCGAAGCTGACTGAGACTGCGACTGAGACTGAGACTGAGACTGAGCCAAAAAGTTGCCGTAATTAAAACGTTTTCCAGCAGCCGCTTCGACCGCATCAATAATCACTTTATCTTTGGCTGCAGACCCTTACCGCACAGCAAACAGCAAACAGCAAACAAGTCGCACTTATTGATCCTTAAGTTGGCTAAGCAAATATTTTAACAAGACTTTCACATTTCTCCTGCTTCTGTTTATTGAAACTTGAAGCCAGCAGCTAAGCCAAATGTCGTCACATCACTGGATTAAACTGAATAGAAACCAATAATCCAAATGTTGTCATGTGTTCAGAGAGACAGAGTTTGAAGAAAGCAGAGTCTGAGAAAGGAAGATGAATATTTTGATTAAATTCTTATCAGTAACTGCTTTACTGGGAGTGTGAGCATAGAATGGAATGGATGTGTTGGCTGTCCAAACAAGACTGATAGGTCCGTCTTCGCGCAACTCTGATGCAACCTCAAGTCTCTAGTACCTCGGTCTTACTTTGAACCAAGCCACCTTAATTTGAGCTCTCATCAATGCAAGCAACTTTTAGGTGGCCATATGAACGGTAGAAGACTAGACTAGAAGGTCTTGATGGCTAATGCGGGATAACTTCTGGTGCCAAATTGTGGGGGACAGTCGGTAAGCAGTAATGCAGTCCTATAGACCGGTGAGAGAGTAGATCTGACTGACGCTGCATTAAGCATTTTTACCCACCTCAACTATACTCTACTTACTCTACTCTACTATAATCTTCTCTACTCTTCCCTACTCTTCTCTACTCTACTCGACGTTAACTCTACCCTACTCTACTCTACTCTTCTCTACTCTGCTCTACCCTACTCAACATACTCTACTCTACTCTACTCAAACTCTACTCTACTCTTCTCTACTCTGCTCTACCCTACTCAACATACTCTACTCTACTCTACTCAAACTCTACTCTAGTCTACCCTACTCTACTCTACTCTACTTTACTCTGCCCTACTCTACTCTTTTCTAATCTACCCTACTCTACTCTACCCTACTCTACTCTAGTCTACCCCACTCTACCCTACTCTACTCTACTCTACTCTACTCTACCCTAACCTACTCTACTCTACCCTAACCTACTCTACTCTACCCTACTCTACTCAACTCTACTCAACTCTACTCAACTCTACTCAACTCTACTCAACTCTACTCAACTCTACTCAACTCTACTCAACTCTACTCAATTGTACTCAACTCTACTCAACTCTACTCAACTCTACTCAACTCTACTCAACTCTACTCTACCCTACTCTACTCTTCTCTACTCTACCCTACTTTACTCTACTCTACTCTACTCTATTCCATACCTGATACCATGGCTATCCTCTACCATTTCGCTTACTATGCCAACTTGTACCATAAAAAATTCAAATAGAAGTCGAGCTAGTTCAGCATACTCCCACATATATATATATAGATATATAAATTTTTGCTGCTAATCATAGTTGGCCCTTTGGTAAAGTTCGTTTGACAGTTGACAGCGAGGCAGAGCCTGAACACCGGCATGAATATTCATTACAAATTGAACACTACAACAAGTTGGAGCTGCAATATTTGAAAATATTTTGCCAAAAATTCACATTTTCAATCGAGTCGAGTCTACACCACACACACACACACACACACGATAAATTAATCGGAATGATTCGTTTTCCCTTCCCGGATAATGAGGATGAGTCGAAGCGTCGCATTGCCGATGTGCGCAACACATTCATTCTATTCGGAGTCATGGTTATAATCATACGTTTGAGTGAGTAAGCCTTAACTCTCTCCCTCTCCCTCGCTCTCTTTGCTCTCAGTTGATTAGCTCTAATATTGAAATGTTTTCTTTTTTTTGTGTGTGTGTTTCTAGTGCCGCCTGTGCTGCGTTTCATAAATATTCAATAGATGCTGAGCGGCCGCCCACACGCCGTTTGGCTTTACGAATTCCCAATCAAAATTCCCGTTTATGAAGGCAGAAGCAAACGCATCTGATGCTAATCCCTTTGGCCACTTTGGTAATGTTAATTAATAACAGATATTTAAACATATGTATGAGCACCTGCCGCACCTTCAAGCAATCCACCTGACGTCACAGCCGAAGCCAGTTATTAACCAACTTTTTTTTTTATTGAGCAAACGCACAGCTTCAAAGGCCATGAAAATGTCATTAACTGCCAATTGTTCTTTATTTTGCGCCACGAGGGCAGCTCAAGCAATTTCCGATAACTCACAGATACGATGTATATAATGATTTCAGATTAAAATTATTTTTGGCAACTGGGCCACGACTTGATATTCAGATATATATATATATGATAAATTCTATTCAGCTAATTTGAGCTGTGCAGTAGGTGCTCAACAGCTTGTCATCCTTGCTTCATTTCTCTCCCTCTCCCTCTCCCTCTCTCTCTCTCTCTCTTTGAGTCTCTTACTCCCTTAAGCCTTAAGAGTGCGCATCACCTTCCAAGAGCAGTTAATTTTACGCACTTAGTCGCTGACACTGCGCTGGGCACCTTAACGCGTTTTAAAACTTAGCTAAAAGTATGTCATTTGCTTGCACGCTTATGTTAGCTGCTGCTCAAACTTCGACTCTGTGCAAAAAGTTGCCAAGGATAACGAAACATGTGTGCAGAGAGGGAGAGAGAGAGACACAGAGAGAGAGGGAGAGAGATATCTGTGTGTGCGTCGTTTGATGTATGTCGCCTTTAAGTTGTTTACGTAGCCAGCTGGAGTAGGCTAGAGCGGGACAGCGTTGGCTCCTATTGACTTGACTGTCATATAGCCAGGCCTATTAAGGCGTCGAAGCGCGCTAAAGTAGCGCGCATCAGCGACAACCACACGACGACAAGAACAACAACAATGTATAGAACAAGAGCAACAACATTAACACTCGCGACACATTTGCGTTGGTCTATTTCTTTAGGCTTTCAAGTTGAGTGCCTTACATTGTCAGCCCCCCCCTATGCCACCCCTCCCACCTCCCACCTCCCACCATGCACGCAGCTAGACCCATTTGACAGCACTCATAATCCAATATGAGTGCATATTAACTTTAATCAGTTGGCGCACGAGTAAGTTACCAACCTGAATATGTGTGTGTGTGTGTGCTTGTGTGTGTGTGTGTGTGTGTGTGTATATATAAAAAAAAACAGCAACAGACGTTCCACTTAGGCATTTTTAAATATGCCTTGCGCCCCTTGCCCTGTCTCTGTCTCTCTGTCAGCCACTTCTAGTTAAATTTAAAGCCGCGTCAAGTCATGCCATGTCAATACATAATATAAACGCCACGCAGTCACTCCCACCTCCCACCTCCCACCCACTCCCCCACTGCCAGTGGCAGCCCCTGCTTGGGGCTAGATATATACAGAAACAACTTTGCAGTTTATGTTGTCGTCGGGGACGTCTTGAATATTTCAATTTCATTTGGCCTACACGTGACAGGTGTGCATGTGTGTGTGTGTGCGTGTGTGTGTGTGTGAGCTAACTGTGCATGTACGCTGCTCTGGTCTGATGTTTATATTCGTATTTGTCACTTGGGCATTTCATTTCATTTGACACTTTTAGCGTTAATTTTCTTCTTCTCTTTTTTTTCAGGGGGGGGGGACGGATTTTAGAGCGTGTTTTGTGCGCGTATTGCCAAAGCCATTTTAATAGCTTCCAGGTGCGATAGCCTCATTTATATAAAGAGATTCGCATGCCTTAAACATAAATTATATATACATATATATAAATATATATCAATTGAATTTACTTATTGTTAGAGCAGCTTTTGCTGGCTATGATCTAGGGTATCATGCTCGTAGGACAACTATCATCTTTCCTGACACCTGGCATAGACTACATAACCATCAATGTAACTTAGTCCAGATATTTGCTTTATATACCCAGACATATAGACCTTATCTCATATCACTTTATTCTTTAATCAATTGCAAATACAAATTCATCTTAATTAGTACCAAAAAAATGAACTTTTTTGGTGTTAATTTTCAATTATCGTTGCGTTTATTTGATAACATTTATGGCTTTATGCCTACCTTGGCTAAAAACAACTTTTTGGCAAGTTTTGTTTATGTTGTGCGCAGCGAGAATATCAAAAGGAAACCCTTTGATATGGCTGAGGACTCGGGCTCGGGACTCGGGCTCGCCAATTTTCAGCCGGCCAACATTTTCCGACTTGGCGCAAAACAAACACAAAAACAACAAACAAACAGAAGAGAAACAAGAACAGCAGCCGAAACAAGAACAGTATGAAATGAAATTCGGCTACCCTGTAGAAAAGAAATATGAAAGAAACAAGTTTTGAAAAGCTGCAAATCAAAAGAGTCGCCCAACGCAGAGATACCCTAAGCTTTAGTCAAGCAAGCTTGGAGCAACAAATTCTCAAAAAGTTTCTCTGGTTCAGCCTCTTCCGCTTTCAGTTATGTTTTATAATATGAAATCAAATTTGGAATATATTTATATAAATATATATTCATTTATATATTTCACCCATTTCATAATTTACAGGGTATTTTCAGCATTAATTGCTTTTTAGTTTGCAAAATATAGGCGAAAAATTTTCATTTTCATTTTGACTAAAAATATTTAATTAGTAGACTTTGGTGCAATGTGTACGCCATGCCCCCTCTTCAACCGCCCCCACCCACTTTGGGGCTGCTTCCGGCAGCAGACTCTATCAACAAGCAGAAAGACAAACAGAACGCATTAAATTTGGAATATGAGACATGAGACGAAAGCCACGAAAATCGCAAGAGTTAAAAGAAAAAGATGAAATTCTATAAAAATGGAAACACGAATGGGAAAGAATGAGAAAATAAATATAAAAAATCATATATGTGCAGATCGACTAATATATACCCTATAATATATGATATTTAGTAAGGGGAGTATAGGTTTTATATGAGTTAGATTGATAAGTGAAGATTGATAATATATTAATAATAATAATAATAATAATAATAATAATAATAATAATAATATTAATAATAATAATAATGATAATAATAATAATAATATCAATGATAATAATAATGATAATAATTATAATAATGATAATAATAATAATAATAATAATAATAATAATAATAATAATAATAATAATAATAATAATAATAATAATAATAATAATTAATAATAATACTAATAATAATAAAAATCATTAATCATGCAAATAATAGTGAGAATGAAGTATATATAAGAAGTATATAGAATCTATAAATATAAAAAAAAATTTAAAAAATATATATATATGTATATATGAAATATATCCACAAAATTTATAGAATATATATACATATATACAAAATATATTAAAAATATATAATATATATATATAAAATAAAATAAAATAAAATTTAACTTCATATATCTGTGTTCTCACTTCAATATTCAAGGCTTTTGCTAAATATTTTTCGATCATATATGAATATAATTGCTATATAAATTGAATTATTATTAGAATAGTAATGATGATAATAATCAATATGAAATTAGTTGCAAAGCTGAAACATATATAAATAAAGAAATAATAGTTGCTCTCCATCTTCATGTACTTTTCTTTTGTACTTTTCGACTTATATATTATCTATATAGAAATAATTATTAGAATAATAATAATGAGAATATTCAATATGAAATTAAAATTGAAAACAAGCAAAAGTTGGTTTCTATGTTCAAGTTTATCTTATATCTTATAACTACATTTTTCTATATTTTTTTTAATCATATACATATATATTATATACTTATATTCAAGATTTCAGTGTGGCTGAATGACTTCAGTCATAAAGGGTATATCACATATCAAAGTTAAACAAGCAATAAACATAATTTTCTGCAAGTTTTTGCTTTAATGATTTGCTTTTGTGTTTGCATTGCCACAGACAGACACACACACACACACACACACACACAGAGAGAGAGAGTAACATACATGTGCTTAGTCACCCGCCCCAGAACCTCGCCGACTGCGCTCAGCTCTACGTGCGCTTGGCCCGCTCAGCGTACACATGAATGTAAATCCCTTATTTCTTTTCTACTTTCTGTACTTAATTCCTTGTGCTCGTTGCGTGGCTGTGTTTCGTCCTGGCCCTTTGTGCAGTCGTGTATCCCTTTCAGCGCTGTCACGTGCAAGCAGCATGTAAATATGCCAAAGTCGCACCTTCCCAATATGCAATATGGCAGAGCATCCGCTACGTCTATCTAAATAGCTTTAAATGAGTGCTAGGCGGAAGTGGCAAGCAGCTGTGTGGCAGAGGGGGTCGGAGGGGGGCAGTGCGGGCTGTGTAGGCGTGTTGGGGCGGGGCATGTTGGGCGTGTGCTGTAGCAAATAATCAGCGGCACATTTTCCATTTTTAATTACATTCTAAGCCGAGTCAACATTTGTTTGTCTGTCACTTCCGTTGCCGAGCCTGCATCCGGCTCTCCTGTTCCTCCTGCTCGTCCTCCTTCACGTCTCTATGTGTCTGCAGCTTCGTCTCGAAAAATTTTTGGTTTCTGTTTGTTCTTTGGCTTGAGTTAAGCCGGCGTCGGGGCAATTTTTACAATTGCCAAAAATAAGTACATGCTAATGTCACGCCCATGAGCACGCCCACTTATTATGCTGCCGCTGCTGTTGTTGCTCCTGTTTCGCTTCTTTTTTTTTTACTAATTAATAAAGGATTTCTGTTTGCGCAACGTCGCTTTCATTTTCTTTCGATTTGCGACGCATTACAAAAATGTCGCACCAAAAGCAAAAGCAAAAGCAAAAAAAACGAAGCGAAAACACAGAAATAAGTAAAAATAAAGAAGAAGATGGAGAGAAGTCAGATAATGTGGATTTTCACAGCCTTCGAATGGGGCGCACCACTTCCGACCGCCCACCCACCGCACAAATCGCGAATCGCGAATAGCACTGACAAATTGAGTTAGCGATTGCCCAACAAAAAAAACAAAAAGGAAAAGAAAAAGTAAAATATAAAAGGAGCAAAGCTTTTAAGGCTGTTAAGCTGATATCTCAGTGGCATCAGCGCCATTTGCAGCAGCGACAGCTAGCCGAGGTACCCCAGCTTGCCCCATGCCCCATGCCCCATGCCACAGTGAGAGGTTCTTCAATTGTCAGCAGCTCGAAGCAACAGGCAATTGCCACACTTGCCTAACAGCTGCATCGCGCCACATGAGGCGAACTATGATTTGGCATTCCGAAGGACCCCAGACTGCTTATAAAACTGAATGTGATATGTAAGTTGAAACTATCAAGGTACTTTGCTATGAATAGGGCATAAGGACTTTATATCTTTGTAGTTGGGTCTCTTGTCCTAGAGGACTTAAAGCACTTTGAGCTTTGGTTTGATGGTTTCTCAGACTCTTGCGATTCAGAGTTGAACAAATATTTCAAAAGGAAATCAAAATTTTAATTTGTATGTAATAGGTAGAAGAAGGCGTGGCAGACCCTATAAAGTATATACACCCTTGATCAGGACGACGAGCTGTGTTGATACAGACATGTCCGTCCTCCAGCCTGTCCGTCCGTTCGTCAGTGCGTTTATCCATTCGTCAGTTCGATAGTCCATCCGTCCGAGAGTCCGTCCGTCCGACCGTCCGTCCGACCGTCCGTCCGTCCGTCCGTCCGATAGTCCATCCATCCATCCGTCCGCCTGTCCGTCCGACGGCTGTTTGGTATATCAGCCCTTCGCAGGGTATCTTTCAGAGTATCTGCTAGTCGGGCAGTCCCACGACTACAGACCTCTTACTTGTTGAATTTGCCTAATAGCACTTTTATATTCATTCAGCTTCAAGTTGCCTGGCAAAGTTTATCCTTGCTTATTGGACTCTTGACATTTTCCAATAGGAATTCCGATTCGCAGCTCAGTTATCCCTGATTACCCAGTTGCAGTTCTCATTAAGGAACAGTTTTCCCAGTTCCATTTCTATAATAAGTGTGCATAAATTTCCTTTTGTTAACTGCACAAAATTCCATATTTTCTTTATATTCAATCTATCTGTCTCTATTCTCGAGCGTATATTAAATGTATTTGCAATGCTTTGCCCTGATTTGTCGAGAATAAATTAGTCGCTGGACTAAATAGATGTGTAATGCGTAGTTGGCTAAGCGAGTACATGAATTTCCATAATCAAGCCGAGAGCCAAATGACAGCAATGCTAACTAGCTGTGGGACCCGAGGCGGGGCCGCATCGAGCTGTTGTCTTTCGGCTGTCGGTCCCAATGGGCTCAGGCACTGAGATTTGCCTGCAGGATAGGTCCGAGCTGGGCATACGTGTAGGTGTAGTGACATTCAAGGGAAATGAACAAGAATTTTCTCATTTCCTTTTGCTGAGGCCGAGCGCCGAGCACCGAGCGCCCAGCGCCGCACTCGCATGCCACTCGCATTTAATGTTAGTTAAAGTTAAATTCCTGCAGCGATTCGATTGTGGAACTCGGCCGAATCCTCAGCAAAAGTATGCAACAGTTTTTGGCAAGTTTTGTGTCCTGGTAACCGGCTTAGTTACCAATCGCGGGCAGCGCGCTGTGCGTCATGTTGTCGCTGCTGTCAACAGAGTCATTATTGTCATATTATTGCCACCCAAAAGCTGCGTCCGCCTGGGCCAACTCGGTGGCTCTGGCTGTAGCTGCGGCTGTGGCAGTGGCAGTGGCTGAAAAAGTTCAGCTTATATAGTGCAAAGTTTCCTAAGTACTCGGAGTGAGCAACGTCGCAACGTCGACCCCGACTATGATAATGATGTTGATGATTGTCATCGCCTGCCACACTTCACTTCGATCCTCCCCCCTTTGTCTTGTGCTGTTTCGCCACCTGTCAGGCTGTCACTCGCTCACCTTAACCGCGACATGTTCTGTCTGCAGTTATGTAGTTAGTCGGTTGACTATTACCCAACCAACCCCATCAGGCCCCCTTCAGGCCCCGCCAGCCCCTGCAGCCCCCTTCTGCCTTATGTTACCGCAAGCAAAACACGCCCTTGCTGCTTGCTGCTTGCTGCTCGCTTCTAAGTAGCAAAAAAGTTGTCATGCAAAACATTCACCTAGTTACAGTTTCGTCCTCCTCACCTGACAGCTCCGGCTTGAGCTCCAGCTCGGGCTGCAGCGCCATCGTAATAGACTGGGACTAGGCCACACGTACGTAATTGTTCGCAAAAACTTTGCGTTAAGAATATTTTCAGAAAGAATGTGCCTGAAAAACCTGATGGCTTGGCAGCAGGCTTACTGCACGCTAACTGGATAACTGTAGTCGCGGAGGAGCAGACAAAGGTTGTCCTTAACTCACGTACCTTCCGCGGCCACGCCCAGCCATTGCAATGAAAATGTTCAGCTAAAAGTCAATTAAAACTTTGCCGCGCTGCAAATTTAATAAGCCAACAATTCGCTACAATTATTCAATTAATAGAATATGTCGCCTCCTGATATTCCCGACTCAGATGTGGTTTATGGGAAGTACTTGAACTCAATTTGAATGCTTATGAAAATGTGATTTGAGTCATAAGATATGACATTACTTGAAGCTCTCTCAAATCCTCCTTCCCTATCATAGGACTTGGTAACTCCATGCTCCAGCTTTGCCAACTCCTAGTCCCAGTCACATTTACCCCTTTGAGTTGGGGTTTGCAGAAAGCAATACATTATGAACTCAGAGTTCCCGTGGTAGAATTCCACATAGTATTCCATGTGCCTTGCTACACATTTCAGGTCAAGCCAGAGGAGCCCCTGCCTGAATGGTGTCAGTCAAGTGAACGACATTCATGAAGTGAATACTTGAATATACATCGACTGCGATTACGAGTGAGAGTTTTTGACTTTCGTTCGTGTAGCTCGCGGCTTAAGCACAAAGCGAGTGAAAAATTGTTGAAAAAGTAGCAATTTCCTTGATTGAAGCTCATCAGCGGAATGGGAGCAGAGACAGAGACAGAGAGAGGGAGAGAGAGAGAGTGAGGGAGACAGCGCAGCTGACGCAAGCTGACTTTTGCTAGCTGTGATGCAGCCCAAGTGGGTTAACCAGTTGGGAATCGCAACAGGATAAAGGAGTCAAATCGGTATGGGTAGTGGAAATTGGGCTGGCTGCTTCAACTGCCACTTGCGCAAACATTTCCGGACGCCATTTCGCATCTGCCTTTGTTAGACTTTTATAAAATATATATATATGTCTGATATATATATATATATATCTGTATGTAGGGATACTTTTTTGAGTGACTTTGCTGCTTTGTTTTACTTTTACTTCGGTTGTGCTCGCTCTTTGGCTACATTTTTGTCTTAAATGATTGCCATAAAAAATAAGTGCACATTATTGTAACAGCGAGAGCTGCACACACACACACACACACACACACACACACACACACACACACACACACACACACACACACACACACACCCCAAATGGCAGTCAGGCACTTTACAGTTATCCATACGCGTAGTGTAACAAATGATTTTCACAGCATTTTTGCTTTATGTGCTTTTTAGAGCAGCTACGTGGGGCGAGTCGCGAACCATCAGAACTCTTAAGTGATTTACATGGCTTACTTTACGGAAATGCAATAAAAACCAACCAACAACAACAACAACAACAACAGCAAGAGGAGCAACAACAACAACACTAAGCCAATATAGCTTAGCCAAAAAATTCTAAAGAATATTCTCGTGATTTTTTTTTTGGCTTTTTTTTTGGGGGGCTTTCAAGTTCTCGACTTGCTTTTTATTTATCGTAATTTAATATTCATTCATTTTGCTATTTTTAAACGTGCTCCACGCTGGCCCCATTCCCATATATTTTTTGTTTTTTTTTTGGGGCTGCCTGAGACAGGGCGTCACGTATTTTTAGCCGGGAATGAGCTTAAATATTTGCTGATGCGGCTTTAAAAGGTTCGCCTCAGTCTCAACTGATTGGTGAACGCGTTCTCAACAGCGAAGTCGCCGATTTTTCTTACTTCCCACCAACAACAAGAACAATAACAACAACAACAACAACAACAACAACAGGAACAACAGCAAGAGGAGTGTGAACAGCATTCAAATAGGGCTGAGCGGCACGAGCGACTTCCGAGAGATTCCTTAAGGATAGTGATATATTAAAGAAGTAACAGTTATATATATATTTATATATCTATATGGAGTAGATAGTGTATATCCTAATTACATTAAGTATAATACTTGCTGATAATGATGCTAAGCACTTTCTTTTTCTTCCATGCTTTCATGTTTCTTATGCCCAAGTTATAGTCGCTGAAGAAGGCTCTTCTTTTTTTAAGTTAGTCGATAGATATTATAATGGATACGAACCCATTCCATAATATTGTAGCCATAAGTCTGTTTACTATGTGCAGTCAGTCCACTCAGCTGACGATCGTTTTGATGCTGGTATGAAATGATGGAGACATGTTGCAGGCATTGTCACAGAAGCAATGTCAACTGGAGCTAACTGGCTCATGAGAAACTAAGCGCTGCATTGTGATCTAGCGAATTCTACAATCATTTTTCGAGACAACTTCAGATAATTGGCTAGATTGGCAACGCAACTAAGCCAGTTCGCATCTAATCTGGCATCCAATAACAGCAGGCGAGGAGTGAAAAGATAACAAGTTCTGCATCGTAGTGAAGGCAGACAAACTTGAAATATTGTAGAATAGACGAAGGAATAAATAAGATTTAAGATAGAATAGCGCCATCTGTGTGCCAGTTCATGAACCTTAAACTCCCATAATGAATCTAATCAATTTGAAATAATTTAAGTTCTCTCTCTTCTTTCAATTAGTTCGTAATGCAGTAAAACTGGCAGCTGTACAAGTCCAGCAAATGAGAGTCTATAAGCCATGACGAGCACCATTAATTGGCTGATGTCCTTTTTGTGATTGATAAACTTTGGTCCCGGAATTGCAGCGATGCCAAGCGCCAGTCAATGGCTGGCTGCATTGAAGTGAACTAAATGCTTTTTGTGCTCAGTAAATTGCAACTTCATTCAGGAGCCTCAACTACAGGTTTATTGCTCCTCCAACAACAACAACATCTTGGCTGCTCAGCTCTGTGGCATTTCCAGTTTTCATTTGCAGCTCATTAAATATTTTGGAGTCTCTATTAAAATCTATACAAATTGAAATTCAAATTGAAATTGAAATTGAAATTGAAATACATGAATAATTAGTGCTCGCATCAATTGCATATTGCGCTGCGGTCTATAAACGCTCCGGCGCACGTTGCGTATGCACAATATTACGCATACGCAGCGCAATCAATGCGAAAGCAAAAAACAAAAAACAAAAACTAAAACACAGAAATTCGACCGAAAATTTAATTACAATTAAAAACAAAACAAAACAAAAAAAAAACCTGTGCAAATAAATCGTGAAATTAAAATTTAATTCATATCAAAATTCTAATTGTGTTTGCTCTGTTTATATTGAAAACAAATTATATATAAATAAAAAATGTATAAAAAACAAACAAACAAAACCAAAAACAATTCAAATAATATTTGTATTATTCTAAAGGTAGTTTTACATAATGGCCAAACAGCGAAGTCGCACAATCGATATGTGGTAATAAAAGTGCCACACACAGAGCCAGAGCGTACACCCACCCACACCCACCCACACACACACACACACACACACGCACACATAATGTTTTATAGTATGTGTTATAAAAGTAAGAAACGTGCACAAATTTTTTCGTGGGCAGCCACACGCACTTAAAAGCATCAAAGTAATTCACACACACACACTCAGGCTTGTGTATGTGTGTGTGTGTGTGTATTTGCTGCCTTTAGCATGCTTTACAATAATACACGAACACAAACACAAACACACACGGCATCAAAATCAGACAATTCTCTGCGCATTGAAAACGTCAGCAACATGCACCGAAAATTTAGCTAAAAACAAAACGGTTTACCCATACAAGCATCGACACACACACACACGCACACAAATACACTCAGCATGCCTGTTAGTGGCAGAAAAGCCAGAAATTTGCTTACCAACTTTAGCTTAAGTTTTTAGTTGAAAGCTACTTTTGACTAAAATTCGAGATGAATTTGATTTGTATATTAATTAATATAGAATTGTATTGGACGGTAAAAGAGAAAGAGAGATAGAGAGAGAGAGAGATAGATGGGGAGAGAGAGAGAGAAACAAAGAGAGAGATATATATATATATATATATAGGAAATGAGAGAAAGAGCTAGAGAGAGAGAGAGAGAGATTGAGAGAGAGAGAGAGCTAGAGAGAGAGAGAGAGAGAGAGGGAGAGAGAGAAAGAGAGAGAAAGAGAGTGAGAGAAAAAGAGAGATAGAGAGAGAGAGAGAGTGAGAGAGAGAGAGAGAGAGAGAGAGAGAGAGAGAGAGTAGAGAGATACAGAAAGAGAGATAGAGAGAGAGAGAGAGAGAGAGAGAGAGAGAGAGAGAGATAGAGAGAGAGAGAAAGAGAGAGAAAGAGAGTGTGAGAGAGAGAGAGAGAGAGAGAAAGAGAGTGAGAAAGAGGGAGAGAGAGCGAGAGAGAGAGAAAGATCGAGACAGAGAGAGAGAGACTAATAGAGTGAGAGTGAGAGAGAGAGAGAGAGAGAGAGAGAGAGAGAGAGAGAGAGAGAGAGAGATAGAGAGATACAGAAAGAGAGATAGAGAGAGAGAGAGAGAGACCGTGAGATATATGTACATAGAGGGAGAGAGAGAGACCGTGAGATATATGTACATAGAGGGAGAGAGAGAGAGTGACAAAGAGTATTAGGGGAAGAGAGAGAGAGAGAGAGGTAATGAGAGCGCTTATATGTATATAATCTTAATCTGTTAAGACATTTGAGTTATTCTATCAATTAGATCAATAAGAACTGCAGCGGGCTTATTAGCTCACTCTCCACTTTCATCACACTCTCCTTCTCCTCCTTATTACATATAAATTAACAGACTAATCACACTTTGAATTGAGGGAAAATAGAGGCGATCGGTCGTGCTTTACTTATGCTCCCAGAGAGAAGACGAAGAAGAAGAGGCAACCGCAAATTGCGAATTCAACTATATGCAATAGATTTGCCTACTAATAATAATAAGCTAGAAAGCTAATAAGAATTAGTGAGAAATATCTATAGCAAAAGAAAGTAATTGATGCCTAGGTATAGGCAACAATTTGAAACATTCTGAGAGGCAGCACTTTCATAGAAGTATGCGTATATCAAATACCCTTTCATATATGTATATAGCACCTGTCTATACTATACTAATATACACAATCATATATAATTAATCAATATATTATACATGTCTATAAAATTATCTATAATATTATAATCATATACCTGTATATACACCTGTTACTCAGAGTGAGGCAAACACCTTCATAAATATATTGATTTCGTCTTCAGTGTGTTACACATTGCGTGAGATAATTTCAATGCCCCAAGCGACCGAGTGTTGTCTTACACTCACTCTCCCGCTCCCTCTCCCACTCACCCTTTCTCTCTCACTCTCTCTCTCTCTCTCACACACACGCACTAAGCTAGCCTCGCCATGTTATTCAACTTTCTGTTGCTTCTAGCGACTGCTGCGTCGCTTCGTATACGTGTCCTTCTGGCCGCTGCCGCTGCTGCTGCCGCTGCCTACGTGTGTGCATTAGTATTGGTATTGGAGCATTGCCATGCGTGTGTGTGTGTGCCTGGCTCATGTGCATATGTATAAGTGAGCCCCAGACTGAGCTGCGTGCGATCACGAAGCGCATAAATGGCGTTTGACACGTGACAAAAATTTTGAATTTTAATATTTTTCCCATTGTGTTTGTCTAGCTGCGTGTGAGTGTAGGTGTAGGTGTGTCTGTCTGTGTGTGTGGGTGTGTGTGTGTGTGTGTGTGTGCGTGTTCAACTGAATTTCATTTCCTATTTTCTCTAACCGTCATTGTTTCTAGCCAACATTTCGCAAATACACATATCCAGATAGATATGCGCGCATCTAATGCAGAGAACGAGCGCAACGAATGGCCGAGAAATTAAACTCGTTTCGCAATTCACAACGCGCTCGAAATTTGTTTTTGTTTTTGCTTTGCATTTGTGTCGCTGTCATTTGGCTAAAATGATGCGACACTGACTAAACTGCGTGGACCATTGGCCAACATCGATAGGACAGACAGAGAGAGAGAGAGAGAGAGAGAGAGAGAGAGAGAGAGAGAGAGACAGGGAGACAGCCTCTCGAGCCAACTGTTTGGCTGGCTATTAAATATTATGCCAATGTTGAGCAACAATAACAACAACAACACGAAGTTACCTTAACGCCACATTTGGCATTGCCAACGTGGCAGCAAATAAAAGTTAAACGAAATTGAAACTATGCAAATAAAAAGCGAAACTCAGCAACAGCAACAAAGCAAACAAGTAAGAGTGCCCGAGGCGAGACTGCCTGACTAGGCGATACCCTGAACACGGCGAAGAGCTGGTAGTCCAATGATACTACGCTACTGGACGGGCAGATGGATGGACGGATGGCTAGACAGACGGATGGACGGATGGCTAGACAGACGGAAGGACAGACAGTTAGGCGAAGGGATGGACGGATTGACGAACAAACAGACAGACGGACGGATAGTCGAACAGAAGGATAGACAAACGGACGGACAGACGGACGGCGGGACAGGCGGACAGATGGGTGAACAGACGAACAGACAAACGAATGGAAGGAGGGACAGACAGACAGACGGACAGATAGGTAAACAGACGAACAGACGAACGAACGTACGGAGGGACAGACGGACGGACAGGCGAATAGGCGTAAGGAGGGATAAACGGTTAGATGAGCTCAGTTCGTCCTCCTGATCAAGAGTGTATCTACTTTATGGAATCTGCCACGACCACTCCTGCCTGTTACATACATTTTCACAAAACCAATATTCCCTTAAATCACATTTTCATTGGGTTCAGGGTATAACAACAGCAGCACCGGCAACAGCAGGTGCAATTACAATAAACATAATACCTGCTTTCTCAGTTACAGTCTTCAATAACTGATTATGGAGTCGTGTGTGCAGCCATTGCTTAGCAGTTGAAATAAGTTCTCCGAGTATGTTTTTCTCTTGTTGCTTGTTTTTGCCATGACGCAATGAAGTTTTATTGGGTATAGAAAGATGATTTGGTTAACAATGTTGTGGAAAACTTCGTCTTCGTAGGTGAAGCATCTAGCGGTGTGTGTTCGTGTGTGTTGAATGTACTCAAATTTTAAAAATGCCCAAAAATAAAAGAAGCGATTTCGATCTTCGGCAACTACTTATATCATTTGAATATGTTACGTTGTGTGCGAGTCAACACGTGTTAAGAAATGGCATACTTCGAGAGTGCGAGGTGCACATACAATTCACATATATACGAGTGTGTGCACATATATGTATGTTTATATATATATATGCAAATATATATGTTGAGTCGTTGTCCTTAATCAGTTCTGTCCAGTTGTCGTCTAGTCGTCGTCCTCCTCTTGCAGCAGTGCCATCTCCTATTGCCAGCTTCTGCTATCTCCGCTACGTTTGATGTTAAATTTTCTGCTGTCGCGAGATTGTCTTTTGCCTGCTTCCATAATTTCAGCCATGCTCAGCACCTTGTGGTCCTTCTCGGGCTTTTCGGACGCTTTCAAAGTTCTGCCCCCAAGCCTGGTTTCCTTGGCATCGGCGTGGCTGGCATCGCTGTTGCCGAAGAAGCCGTCGTAGAGCACATAGTTGTTGGTCTGGGCAATGGTGCGCACCAGGCCATAGTGTTTGGCCAGAAAGGCAGTCATCATGGTCGACGGACGATCGACCGCGCACTTGCACAAGGTCAAATTCAGGTCGCGCAGCATATTGTCGAACAGACGCTTGCCCAGGCCGCGGCGCTGATGCGAGCTGTGCACAAAGAAGTCGAGCACGGCCGGAGTGCCGATGCGGCTGCGCAGCTGCCCGCGCTCGTCGAACAGGTACAGATCCTTGGGGCCCATCTTGAGCAGGCCCGTGACGACCTGTTTGCCCGCCGTCTTAGCATCGCCGACCATCAGATAGATCGTCTGATTGCTATTCATTTGCCTGACGCTGGTCACAGACGTGTGCAGGCCCTGGGCCTGGGCGGACAACAGGCCAATTCTGTCAATGATCCAGCCCATCTTACGCTTGGCATCGCTGCACTGCTCGGGGCTGCCAACGAAGCCTTCGGGCAGCATGTCTGCCTGCACCTTGATTATGTCCTGCTCGAACAATGGCTTCAAGTCGAAGACGCACTCCATGATGCCGTTGCAAAATTTGAACGAAACACAAAAACAGTCAACGGCTTAGTAAATTTGAACACAAATGCGACGATATATTCAGCGAGTTAATCAGTTAGTTGCGAATTGAAAAGAAAATTTATTAGTTTTGTTTAAATTTCTTCATTAGAAAAATTAAAACTGCTTGCAGGCCGAAATCAAATTAAATTGTATTTGTGCTCAGAGCTCTGAGCTCTGAACGGTAGACAGACAGTAGGAAATATAACCAAGGACTACTAGATCTGTTTCGAATATGAAATGAAAACTGAGATGAAGGAAATTGAAGTTTCCATTATTGGCTCGTGTGTCAACTCAACTGTCTACAGACACAGTCAAAGGCAATATATATATATGTATTCTATATGTATATATGTATATATGTCATATAAAAGATATAATTAGCTTTTGCCATTTGGAGCTGCTATTAGAATTCTTAGAAATTCAATTCGTTTGAAGACTGAGGCAGATGCGGCACGAACATGATTTGATTATGCATTACACATGGACTCTATATATATATATATAGATATTGTTATCTTTTGATATATGAATATGACTTGGAATTAAAATCGCAGCCAGTGGGATGCGTGCAAATCCACTAAAATATGAAAGCTAATTGGCTGAATCAGTTAAAGAGCACGGCTGGCGCAGTCAGAGTATCCTAGGGGATACAGCAGCAGGCAGCAGTTGAAGGTGAAGCTGAAAAGCACGAACAACAGGTTGCATACAGTTCACTTGCCAGACTAGAAAATACCCTGTAGACTACAACTGATATATAAAGTGACTTCCCAGTCTAATATACCCTGTAATCACAAAATTTTCAATATATATATCTTCATTTCTATAGATTTATTTGTTGACTAATCATACTACCCCACTCGACACATTCACTGGGTATATGAATAAACATAATTATTGTGGTAATAAGCAAAATTAATGTCAACGTTTGTTTTGCTTCTTCCTAATGGAACTGCGGAAAGCTGCAAATTATGTGTAGGCAAGCGCAATTAATGGGATATTTTATTTTATGTATTCAGCTGTTCGGGGTCTAAGTTCGCATTGGCCTTTGGCATGAACGTGTGGGATCTGAGATTGACTGAGAAATGAAATTGTGAAATTCCTTAGCTAAAATTGTTGTCGATTTGACAAGCCCTTGAAACAATAAAGCCTACGTACTCGCGCTCTAAGTGAAGGCGTTCCATTAAATGGACTGAGTCAATGCGCTGACCCCTCCTCCTCCTACTCCAGGTTCTGTTCACTTGCTCTAGTCAGTGTCTTTCTGCCAGCATCAATTTTCAATTACTTAATGTGTGTGCCGACTGGCAAGTGGCGCGACGAGACCCACGTCCAATGCCTTGGCTTAGCCATGGACTTAGATAAGTGGCAAATTCAGAGTTGAGCATTATCTAAGTAAATATACCCTGTATTTTGGAAAAAGAGTGAGAATAGGAGAGGAGCGGGAAAAAGATGAAAGAGGAGGTGAGAGAAGGAGTGAGAGAGAGAGAGAGAGATGGAGACAGAGAGAGTGAGAGAGGGAGTGTGAGAGAGAGAAAGAGAGAGAGAGAGAGACAGATAGAGAGAAAGATAGAGAGAAAGAGGGAGTGAAAGAGAGAGAGAGAGAGAGAGTGAAAGAGAGAGAGAGAGTGAAAGAGAGAGAGAGTGAAAGAGAGAGAGAGAGAGAGAGAGAGAGAGAAAGACAGAGAGAGAAAGAGAAAGAGAGAGAGAGAGAGAGAGAGAGAGAGAGAGAGAGAGAAAGAGAGAGAGAAAGAGAGAGAGGGAGAGAGAGAGAGAGAGAGAGAGAGAGAGAGGGGAGGAAGAGAGAGAGAAAGCAAGAGAGAGAGAGAAAGAGAGAGAGAGAGGGAGAGAGAAACAGAGAGAGTGAAGACAGAGAGAACGAAACATAGACATAGAGAGGAAAAGAGAGACAGAGAGAATAGAGTATAGGTAGAGAGACAGTTTGAAAAGTATATTTCTGATGAATCACAAAAGGTTCAAAAGAATTTAGTGAATGAGAATCGCATACAAAGGCGGCAAACACGGATACAAAGAGAAAGAATGAGAGGAAGATACACAAGGCAAAAAAGGACTTCAACACAGAGTTGAAAGAGAAGAAAGAAAAGATTTCAAATACTGATAAAAGACTAAAGAAAGCCACAGATGCGTGCGAAGTCTAAAGATTATTTGTGCTAAAAGGCGACATTAAATTACTATAAAGAAGCTTGAGTCACGCACAAATATAAAATGAAAAGCAGACGGCTCTTTGGGGCGCCACGCCAGCAGATACCCTTTTCAGCCATTTTTAATGGGTGCCCGACGAAATATTAAACAGTAGCAAAAATCTCGCGAAACAAACCAAATTGGAAAGGCGAAGAGAAAGCGAAAGAAGCTGAAAAAAAAAAAAATAGAAGGAAAATCAAATAGAATTACTTAGCACACATTATTAAAAAGCAAATACGTGGCAGGCAGAAGGGAGCAGCAGGCAGCAGGCGGCAGGCAGCAGGCAGCAAATTACGAGCGCCACTTGCACCACATTCAGTTTGCCATTTCGGGGCATATTTTGACAGAAGAGTTTGGCGGGCGGTCGGGACGGTTGGTTGGGGCATGTGGCATGGAACGTGGAAATGCTAACAAAGCAATAAATTGCCACTAAATCTAATTTGTGGCAGTGGCAGCAGCCGCAGAAAGCAAAAAAATAAGAGAACGAGAGAGAGAGGGCGAGAGAGGAAGAGAGAGAGGGACTGCCGCCAGCAGGCTACAGAGAACATGATACGATCAAGGGGCAGGCAGGAGGCAGGCAGTGGGGCAGGCAGTGGTGGCGCCGTCGAGTTGATTGCATTAAAAACAACCGAAAACGTGCCGTGAAATCATGTCGTGAGCAGTGCAGCTCGCTGCGGGCGCCGAGGGGCTCAGCCAGCTGATGAGCACTTAGACGCACACTTTGCCAACTTCCGGCGGAAGCGAGCGCATAAACTTGGCCCAAGCTAACTTTTTGCAACGCATATTGCAACGGCACAGGAGCTAGCCATCAGGCATCAGCTAGCTAACATCCACCTTTAGGCTGGAGTCGCATGGAATATGCTCTCGGTTTTCTTCAATTGTAAATTTTTAAAATATTTGCCGCGATTAGCGCTCAATTAGCTGAAGTGAAAGGCTGAGGCAGATGTGTCTCCGTGTCTCTATCTCTCACCTTTTCTGCATATTGCATGCAATGCGAGGGGCGACACGAGAGTTGTGAGCGCAGCAATTGCAAAACATTTTATTGCAATAAATATTTAAATGGTCTCGCAGCTTGGGGCGCGCTTGGGATTCGGCTGGGGCTTGGGCTTGAATCAGCGATAAGCGAGCGCCAAAATGACAAACCCGCAAATGCTCGAAGTGTCAACAGCGACGGCGTTGCCTGGGGGGGAGCGACCTCTGAGACCAAAGTACATGCAAGCAAATCAACAGAACCAGGCCAAAAAAAAATATAAAAAAAAAAAAGAAAGAAGAATACAAATAAATAAAGTGAAACAAAAGAAATGAAACAGCAGCGGCAAGAATAAGCGTAAAAGTGTCAGAGTTTCTCTGGCAGTTGAAATAAGGGTTAGACACCTAATTCAATGCGATAAGACAATCTGGGGGCTTAGCATATTTGTTGCTCTCTCTCTGTCTCTCTCTCTCAGTCTCACACACTCTCTTGTTATGTAACTGTTTTACTTTGCATGCGCCTTGGTGACTTTTTGGCTACAACACCCGAGAACCCTAAGCCCCAAGCAACTTCGAGCTATTTCTTGTCCTTGGCCTAGGGTTTCGGGTTCAGGTTCAGCATTTCGATACGGGCTTAGCTGTGAACTTGAGTTGGGTTTGTGTTAAACAGCGAATCAATGCTTTCATGTTTAGTATATGTATATGTATGTGTATGTGTGTGTGTGTAAGTAGACTCAACTATGTATGTGGCAAAGTAATAAGGGTATAAAATCTGACTAAATACCATATGTAATTGTATCTTGTGCGACTGAGTAAGTCTGGCAGATAGTTCTATTGAGCTGCTGTTTTAAGCATTATATGTAGTTTGTATAAATACTTATCTTTGCTTAGTTACCCAAAAAACTAGAGTTTACTCTGTGGATTGACTGAGGATGCCCAACTCTGTATATATATGAGTCAAGGACTTGAAGTTGAATCAATCTTGCCAGGTTCAACTGTCTGTGGATCTGCCAAGTTAGACACATAAATCAATTTAACATCTAATTCTACTCCTAGACTCATTTATATACATTATATATATCTGCCACGTCTAATACAGCCCATCGCAGACACTTCCTTATGAGCATCCTATCCCAAATTCACATTTCCCCAAGCTCTCAGCCTATACTTTTAGTTTTACATTTTGGATTGACTAAGGATGGCCAACTCTGTATATATGTGAGTCTATTGTCTATAGGCGTCTATATGAGTCTATTGAATCAATCTTGCCAGGCCCAATTGTCTGTGTGTCTGCCAAGTAATACTCCTAGACTCATTTATATTCATTATATATATCTGCCACGTCTAATACAGCCCATTACGGAGACTTCCTTACGACCATCCTATCCCAAATTAGCTCTTAGCCTATATATATAGAAACAATTGAACCGGAAATGCTAACAAGTATAAATATTCTTCACATATATATTTCAATGCAAACCGACATCGGTATAAAGCGGCGAAGCTTGTTTAAAATATCATTTGAGTAGCTAAATCTATGCTGAGGCACAATAAGCCCGATGCCATTCTGGCTTCCTGCCTTGCCATGCATTCCGTCGCTGCAGCTGCTATTATAATGTAAATCCGTAAATCTCAGTGAAATATGCGCGATATTCGCTTGCCAATCAAAACTGCAGCCAGAAATGGCAACCAATTGGCAGTCGCTAAGGCAATGTGAATGGCAGTGAGTGCAACACCGAGTCGAACACTGAATACCCTAACTGAAACAGAAATCCTGACGATTGATAACTCAACTTTGTCAACTCTCTGGCATGGTGTCGCCTGCTGCTGTGCCAAGGCACTCGATGCTGTGGCAGCTTAGCTCAGGGCAGAGTGCATGGCTTAGTCAGGCGACTCCCATAATGGCAAAGGTATGGAAAAGCTAATGCATTTCAAATGCCTCTGAGCATGACGCAGCATCACTTTATCCTGCACTCGCTCACTCGTTGATGGCTTACCCAAGCGTGATTTGGCGCATATTTCGATTAGGAGCAGCAAAATAAAAAGCCAACATAAAGTGAGTGAGGTGAGTGAGGTGAGTGAGGTGCGAGAGCTGCTGAGTGGGGGTGGAAATGCATTCAAAATGTTAAGTAGAATGAGGCTCTCGGTGCGCATGGTGGCTGATGTTCTAACAGCTTGCGACGACAAGGATATTAAAATTAATAAATAATAGTTTGCACAGCTGCAGGACAGTTGTAGTTGCAATGGCAGTTGCAGCAGACACGACACAAAACTACTTGTAGCTGTCACATCAAATAGACGACAACAGCTTTTGGCCATCTCTTGACTGTTGTCTGCCCAGCCAAACTCATTTCCATGAGCTCAGGGCACTTTCACTCTCTGACTGAGAGTCAAAAAGTTGATTTGACCACAATCGGGATGAGCTTGACTAAGCATTTGTATAAGGCCCAGCTTGAGTTTGTTTTAAGTATAGCTATATCTTTATCTATACTACTTTGTTATCAAGTCGACTTCTTTCACGACAACTAGAAAGAGATTACATTTATCAGAAGGATATATAAAAGTATATACAGCTGTGTTCAAAATAATAGCAGCGCACTTCATGCTGACAAATATGACTACATTTTACGCATCTTCATTCTTAAAGATCGAACACTAGTGCATATTTTTCTTAGAATAGAGTGTGAGGAAGAGGAAAACGAAAAAATCCCGTTGGAATTGCTTTGCTTTACCGTTTTACAGTATACAGAAGTATAAGTATAAGTATACAGAAATTTTGTTGTATATACAGGATGGGGCATTAGTAATCATTCTATTGGAAATCGCTATAGCTATATGCCAGGAATGCGAAAATCTGTAGCCCCAAGATCTGATGGAAAATGCCATTAAATAGGTCCGTATAATCATACCTTGGACGATATCATATCGATTTGTTGGCATAACTTCCAATAGATGAAATAAACAGAATTTCATAAGCAGAATAAAAGTTTTTCATTAAAATTTAAGATTACAGCATAAGAACAGCGAATGATTACTTTTACCCCCACTCTGTATCTATCTATATACATTTCATACACTACTATAAGTCACATGTATTTAGCATACTTCGATCTTTTCATTTTCAAACAAAGCATATATATACTATATATATACACTCTATCGCCTTCTCACATTGCGCATACGACGCGTGGGCTGTGCGGCAAATGGAAACAGCAACCGCAGGACATAAATTCAAGTGTGTGCAAACAGCTAGCAAATGGCAAACATATTTGCAGCTCTTCACATGTGTGTGACCATAAGACACACACATTTACACACACACACACACACATGCAAAAGGAAACTTAATTAATTATACGCAGCGCATTTGGCTGAGAGGCAAAAGTTTTGTCTGACCGCATTATGCACAAACTTTTTGGCAGCATGTCTTAGCGAGTCAGGTGTGGAATGGTCAGGTGTTGTTGACGCTGGCCAAAAAGCCTGACACCGACAACTCTGACGGGTGTTGAGGCATAATGTATTGCACGCTCATTCACTCTACTTCTGCAACTTGTTGTCTTCTTGGCCTTGACTAAACTAACTAAGTTGTTTTGCAGGGATCTATCACTGCCATTATAAACAATTAGTTGACATTATCAGTGGAATAAAGTATCGATCAATCAATCAATCAATTCGCTCAATCAGCTAAAAGTTGTCTTCAAAAGTCAAAGTCTAAATGATATTGACTTTAATCTTTGGATTAAAATTTAAGTCTAATGCAACTGAGCTTGGAGCGTGTGTGAGCTTTAATACGCTTTGGGCAGCTTTTAGGTATGCAGAGTTTCAAGTGCTTCTCAGGCAAAGTTTTGAGCATTGCTCTTAGTCATATTATATATAGAAATAAAGCTTTAAACCTTTCATAAACTTGCTCAAACAGCAATTTTTTGCTGTATATCTAAGCACAAGTAGTGCAAAATAGCTACTTTTCTTAGTGTGTATAGCCTATCTGTCTTATCTTTTAATAATACTAAAGTTTTTTCCAGCAGAATTTGTATTTTCTAAGCAAATAAATAAAAGCTTTTTTATGTCTCTCAGATTATAAATCTGGTCCAGCTAGTCGAGCATCAAAGTCAGCTTTAATCTTTGATTTTTCCTGCCAAGATAAAGCCCCATATCTCTCTAAAGAAACTTTTTTTCTTGAAATAGGACAATTTTGTGGCCTGTATAACAAAATTTGGTATTTGTCGTTGCCAAATAGAGCCAGAAATGCACAATTGAATTTTTGGCTGCCGATGACAAATTTTTGGCAACCTTTTTTGTAAACTTTTTTAAAAAATATTTTCCCAAATGATACAAAGCTTCAATTTGGTTTTATTTTAAGAGAAAGAAAGCAGAGTTTCATGGCAAATAAATTATAGGAATTATAGCCGAGGCTAATATAGAAAATATTGTATATTAGAAGAGAGCATGAAGAGCATGAAGTAAACCGGAGTTTCATGGCAAATAAATTATAGGAATTATAGCCTAGGCTAATATAGAAAATATTGTATATTAGAAGAGAAAATGAACTAAAGTTAATTAAAAGTTCTTAAGACAATTTGTTTTATAACCAGAAAAATACAACTTAAATTTATTAGATTTTAACAGCTTTTGTTTATCTTATTTATGAGAGCTTTAAGGCAATTTTGTTTTTCTTTTTGTGCTCTCAAGTTATTAAACGTTGGAAATGATAACTATATATGAAAAATGTAAATATAAATTTCATTTATGGCTATACTTTTGCACGCACTGTAAACATATACATACACATACATACATATATGTGTGTGTATGTATGTGTGTATGTGTGTCTATCTGTCTGGTTATGTCTGTTGCTACATATTGCACTTGAACAGCATCAGTTCATTTTCACGCGCCACAAAGTCAGTCAAGTGGTTGTGGTCCTTGTTGTTGTTGTTGTTGTTGTTGTTGTTCACACAAGAGCTAAGCAGCAAAGAGAGAGAGAGAGTTATTGAATGCCCACGGCTAGCAGATACCCTGTAAACAATATCATTATGTCAATATGCATATATTAAGCAAAAATTTTCGATTTCTTTTTTTTTTTTGATATTTATCAATATTAGATTCATAGCCAGAAGATTTGTATGTTAGCCCAGTTTGTTATAATATTGACTTTGAGTGCTGTAAACGGCAGCAGCAGCAGCATCCCCTTTTGTGTTTGGATACCATTCGTTGGGCTGCTCCACAGCACAAGCCCAGCTGCTGCTGCTGTGGATAGCCAGTCGAGCACGAAAATATTGAAATACATACTTCGTAGACACAGTGCTGTCCGTTTCCATATATTACCTTAAAGTCAAAACACACACACGCACACACACACACACACACACATATATAGAGTTTTGCGGCAAGTTAAGATGAGCTGGCAGTGCAATGAAGTAGAAAGACAAAAACCTTTTAGGCAATGGGTTCGGCTTCATTTTTTTATTTTTTTTTTCATTTTTCTTTCTCTTCTCTTTTTTTTGACTGTGAAATTTTATAAAAATTTGTTGGGTGTGCAGTTTACCGGGCGTAAAGTTTTTAAGCGTAAAGCTGAAACAGCTCTCCCGTAATCCACATGCCACATGGAGCCATGCCTGATTGCGCCGCGGCCCGCTTTGGTCCCCGGGACCAATCCGGCGGGACTGCGAGAGGCGCTTGTCAGCGTCAGGCCGAGTGCGAGTAGTTGAACGAATGTTTGAAAAGGAGTTGCCCGCTGCACGTTGTTAAAATATTTGAGTTTTATGAGCCAGGATAGGCCCTCAGACAGACAGACAGACAAGGATGCTATCTACGAGTGTGTGTGTGTGTGTGTGTGTGTAGATAGAGAATGGCTTTCGCTTTTACTTGGGCCTGGCCTTACTGACAGAAACATATTAATATTTTGCTCTTAACATTGAAACTATTTTTTCGATTTGACTTTGGTTCGCTGCGCGCTCTCCGGCTGGCTTCCGGTTCGGTCAGGGGGCTCAGGGCTTGGCCTTGTTTGCTTAGGCATAAAATTTCCAACTTATGGCCAACTGGTTTGGCCTAATCAAGACCCGAAACCTGCGGCAAATGGCTTTAGCAACAGCCGCTTATCGGGCATCAAGACTGTTTAATATTTATGCGGTTCCTCTACGGCTGTCCTGGCTGGGCTGGCTCACAACGGAGCGGGGCCAGGCCGGGCCGGGCCGGGCATCTCTCCCAGCTAGAATGAAATGCAATCAAAATAACTGCCAGCAAACAAATTTGACTCGTTGTGTTTGCGCCTTGTCCCATCTGTGTTCGTTGCCCATTTTTTTTCTTCTTTTCATTTCAGTTTTTTCTGCTTGTTTTTTTTTTACCGTTGGCCTGCCTGCTGCCTTCTGGTCCGTGCTCACCTTCATTGTCACCGTCGCCATTTTGCACCTGTAATGCGAGACGTCAACAAAAACTTTTTTTTACACCATTTTGTGAAACGCATTCTAAGTTGCTTTCTCTCTCTCTCTCTCTCTCTCTCTCTCTCTTTCTCCCTTTCTCTTTTGGAATATTTTTTGCCATTTTGTGTTGCGGCATGAAACACTTTTTTGATAATGTCACGACCGTGGGCTAAGCAGGGCCAACTTGCGCCGCTTAAGCCGCACAATTGTCGCACTTGTGGCCAACTAAATGGGAAAAGCAGGTTGCCCTAATCATGATCCCAACGATGATGACCATCTACTAGGACGACAATGATGATGATGATGATGTGATGAGTTGATGCTGATGCTAATGCTGCTGCTGCTGCTGTTGGCTGCTGTTGCTGCTGATGGTGTTATTCACACGATTAACAATGGGCGACAGTTAAACTGTCAACTAGACTGCCTTCCTGTCGGTCCTCCTATCTCTCTCTCTCTCTCTCTTTAACAGTCTCTACATCTTAACCTATCTCACTTTCTCTCTCGTTCTATCTGTGTTTCTATATCTACGATCTATCAAACTATATCTATCTTAGTCTCTCTCTCTCTCTTTATCTCTTTGTCTCTCTCTCTCTTTATCTCTTTGTCTGTCTCTCTCTCTCTTGCTATCTCTCACTCTTTCCCTCTCCATCTTTCTCTCTCTCTCTCCCACTCTTTTCCTATCTCTCACTCTTTCCCTCTCACTCTCTCTCACTCTCTCACTCTCTCTCTCTCTCACTCTCTCTCTTTCTCTCACTCTCTCACTCTCTCTCTCTCTCTCTCTCTCTCTCTCTCTCTCTCCCTCTTTATCTCTTTGTCTGTCTCTCTCTCTCTCTTTCTCTCTCCCTATCCATATCTTCATCTTTCATCTCTCTTGCTTGTACTCTTTCATGACTTCCCTCTCTCTCATGACTTCGAAATGCATAAATCTCAATAGAAAACCTTGGCCATTCATCGATTCATACAATAGACTTAAAACATAATGCAAAAGGCCATGCAAAGGCAGTTCAAGCCAAAAGTCTTGCCACTTGCATGACAATGCATCGATGGCCCAAATGAGTTTGGCCAGTTGAATAGAACATTTAGCTCTCGCTTGACTTAGCAGGAAGTAGACGTTGCATTGAAGTCTCTGCCCACATGTGGATCGAGTAATAACCAATTAACTGGCAAAGGAAAGTCAAAATACTGTGAATAATTAGAGAGAAAGCCGAAAACTCAATTAGGATTGAGTTGAGCCGACTGCAGCCAGCTGCCCAGCTCCATAAAGGCCCATAGAAATGAGGAGGTATTCGATGCGAATGCATTTCGTAGAAAATTACACTAATGGCTCATTGGAGAGAGAGAGAGAGAGAGAGAGATAGCAGTGAAATGCACTTGAAAATCAAAAGTCGAACTGAAGTCGGCCTGCAGTTGCTGTTCAGTCTCTCACCTGCCAGGTTAGCCAAGGAAAGCAATTCCAATCTTCATCTATTTCAGGTGTTTCGAGTACTCTATCAATATTTTGAGTTAAGGTGTCTTTATCGTTGTATCTATCAAGAGCTAATGCAATTTGTAAACACCTTGTCAACTGTCTTCATAAACTTTCTCTGTCGACTCAAGACGTCCTTTGTTCATGCCTTGCATTGGTGGGCTGGAGTTGAAGTTGGGCTTAGTTCGATGCAATTCATGAAATTGCTTTGATAAATTATTTGGCTAGTCTCTAGCTTAATAAATTAAAATCTATGTCTTTGGGTTTTGGTAGAGAGAGAGAGAGAGAGAGAGAGAGAGAGAGAGAGGGGGAGAATGAGTTAGACAGTATCTCTCTCTGTCACTCTCTGGAGCTTAGCATATGCATAACTCGCACAGCTGCTAAGTTTACTTGCGTAAGGCTCGAAGTGTTGGCAATTTAGCTATTTTCCCGCCAGTTTTGGCATTTCAAAAACACAGAAATTATAACACTATCATCGTAAACTTTGTTTTCTGGATTTTTTAATTATTGTTTAGCCATTTATAGCTATTTTAACTAATTGTTTTAGCTTGCCGAAGCGCTCAAGAGTTGTCAACACTGACTGCTCTAGCTAACTGTGTGTGAATGTATATATATATATATATATATATATATATATATATATGTGCGTGTGTGTATAAGTGTATGCTTAAGCATGTATATGTGCATGCATTTGAATGGCTTTTCTAAATCAATTGCAAAATCCCAAATCACTCGAAGATGTAGAACAGCAGGCGAAACGATAGCTGAAACGGCCAAAGGCAGCCAAAGTATATTGAAAAAGACTTACAGTCGAGTCGTTAGATGTTTGGGGACGGAGGGGTGGTGGTGGTGGTGTTAGGGTAGTGCTCAGAGTAAATGGGGAATGTTAAGCAAGGAGTGGGAGCTGCATTGCAGTCCAGCCTACTTTCAATATATGTGTGAACTGGGAACTTCTAACGCAATGCCTTTAACGATATGCGTATCGCCCAGCCATGCATATTTGGCTGCAAACTTATATCAATGCCAAGGGTGGCTAGGCGGGTGTGGTGGGTGAGTGGGTGGGGAGGGGGTGGTGCGCCGAGGTCTAGAGTGTGTATGGCATTTTGCTACTACTTTAGCTTTTACAATCTAAACGTTAATGGTCTGTCAATTATCGCCACCCAGTGAATGTAGCGATAAGATATCATACCCCAGGCACAAGGCATCCAACACACACACAAACACACACACACACACACACACACACACACACAGTAACTTACTCCCTATGCATGCAAGCTTTTGAGGCTAGGGTGACGCTTACGGAACACTTTAGTACATCATTTAGTGCGAATTAGTTATGGACACAGCCCAGCCACGCCCCCTCCACACACACACACACACACACACACAGCTGGGCTAGCTCTCTCGGAATTCAATGCTTATGAGTAAGTGGCGACAGAGTTTGGGGGCTGACTGACGCAACGTCTGTTTCTATTGGACTTCTTGGCTCTTGGGGTCGACCGTTCGGTTGCCCTTTTTACATTTGTATTTATGAGCAATGGCTGGGCAGCGCCACAGCACAGACGGGCTCGGGGCAGTCGTTAAGCACACCATAAAATGCTACAGCCAAGCTACACTGAGAAAAAAACCGGATAAATCAAAGGGCATTGCCAAAGCTACGAGTCATGCGAAACTGCATGCAAAAGAGGCAGAAATTAATCGAGTTTTAAAGTTGTTTATATATATATATATATATATATATATATGTATATATTGTAGCAGGCCAATAGTGGCTAGAGATGGATAACTGTCGATAGTATGCGATAGTTATTCAAGCACAATCGATATTTGACTATAGCTTGAAGAGCGATCAAGTGTAGACGATAGTGTCATAGAGAGTAGTCCAGAGTTGTGATGCCAAAATATTCATATATATGAGTTATCAGTACAAGATTGAGATAGTATTAGATAGTATTAGTAAATACTCTATATATATATATATATATATATACTCTATATATACATATTTATATATATTGCTTGAATTTGAACCACAAGTTCGATTTTCATGTCTAGTGATCCAGCTTGGACTCTTCATAAATACACAGTAGACACACTCACACACACAGTCACACGCACCCACCCCCTCACACACCCTCAGCCACCCAACGCCTTGACTTTGGCAACTGAATTCGAGTGCTCCAAGTATCCATTAGAAGGTGCCGAAGGGGCGGGAGCACTGCGTGGACACAACAGCAACTTCTATGCATTTATCTATTTAGACGCTTTTAGTTACGTTTTTGGTTTCGGTTTTAGCCACTTCTCTCCCTCTCTCTCCCTCTCTCTCTCTCTGGGTTCGACTCGAATTGATTTTGAGCAGTCATTGAGGCTTGCCCTTCGTCCTTTTACCAGTTACTTAAAGCTTTGTGCCCTGCTCCGCCCATTTGCCATTTGGCAATGCCTTTGTTGCTGTTGCCGTTGCTCTTGCTCTGTGTGTCTCGTGTTAGTATTTTTATTTCTTTTCATGCTTATTGGAATTTTATTATCAGCTCATATAAATGCCATATAATGCTGATAGTGTGCGTGTGTGTGTGTGCATATATATATGTATATACAACTACTTGGCCTGAATGCCAAAAATGTTGTCATATTAAATCCCCGAAAAATTCGCATTGCTTGAAAACAACCAGAGAAACTTGAAGAGTTGAAAGCGTCGCAAAACAATTCGTCTGTGGTTTTTAGCTGCAAAGTTTTATTTCTTATTGATTTCTCCAAACTTTTATTTCCTCAATCAAATTTAATTGTCACGCAAAATATGGTTTGGCTTAGCTCGAGTTGTGCTCAAGCGTGCATTGGCCAAAAACTGTTATCAAATAACAATATGAATGGCCATGAATAGCTATTCAAGCGAGGAATATTGTTTTGCTTACTCAAGCCAACAGCAACAAACTTTCAATTAAAAACAAAATACTTGCAGATAAAGGAAGTCTAACCTCAACTTGAATATATTGAATATAAGTTTGAAGAAGTGTAACAAAATGTTACCTAAGCAGAAGACGATTTAACTTGTCAAAAGCCTGCGCCACAGCAGAAGAAGACGCAAAAGACTCGAAGAGCATATACCCTTACCACTTACCTGATCTCTTCATTTCATCTTCTTCTTAGTTTAGAAGATGAAATGAAGAGATATACCTTTACCACTCGAAGAGGATATACCCTTACCACTTACCTGATGTCTTCATTTCATCATCTTCTTAGTTTAGAAGATGAAATGAAGAGTTATATCCTTATCATTCGAAGAGGATATACCCTTACCACTTACTGGATCTCTTCATTTCATCTTCTTCTTAGTTTAGAAGATGAAATGAAGAGATGTACTCTGACCACTCGAAGAGGATATACCCTTACCACTTACCTGATCTCTTCATTTCATCTTCTTCTTAGTTTAGAAGATGAAATGAAGAGATATACCCTTACCACTCGAAGAGGATATACCCTTACCACTTACTGGATCTATTTGTTTCATGTTCTTCTTAGTTTAGAAGATGAAATTAAGAGATATACCCTTACCACTCGAAGAGGATATACCCTTACCACTTACCTGATGTCTTCATTTCATCTTCTCCTTAGTTTAGTCTTAGTTTTAGTTTATAAAAAAGATTAATATTATAGAAAAAAACCTTTCAAATGGGATCTTTAAGCTTTTATTATATTTACTAATATGATTAATTTAAGTTAAGCAGATTGTATTTACTTTATAAGATCATTTTGAGCTCTTGCCTGCACTTGGTGCAAGCCGGAAACCAAAGAATGCCATTGCCCTGCTTGACTCGAGATCAAAGCTTTTGCTCAAAGCTACCCAGCAAAAGCTTTGCCATTTCCTAGCGATCGTTAGCTCAGACGGCAATGAGTTAGCTTTGCTATGCGGCAAAGTTTTGACCGCTAGATGTCGCTGGATGCCGCCACAGTTATCGAAATATATATTGCAATTCTCTATCAGAGACTACCATCTGCTCCCAGTTGAATACCGAATCTCAACACTTGAGTAAAACAACTTGATTTGGTTTGAAATATTTTCATTTTAGTGTTTATTTGATGTTTATATTTTATTATGTTCTTCGTGCCCGTAGATCTCATTATGCTGTTCATGACGCTTTTGTCGGATTTGCTATAGTTAATGCTATGGTAATTATGTTATGCTTGCATAAAGTCGAAATAGTTTGCAATTAATTTTAATTCGGAATCTTTTGCAGTCCGCGCACGCTTATAGATCTATATTCTTTTCTCTTTTTTTTTATTACATTAATTAATTTAGATTTGATTAGATTCTAGAAAAAAAAAAATCAACATTATCATTGCTTTAAAATATTTTCAGTTTTTTCTATATATATATATTTATTTATATATATTTTTTCCATTTTCTATTTATTTGCTTTATTCTTGTATTTTTTTTTTTTTTTAGTTTAATTGTTGTGCCTTTTTTATTGTTGTCTTACTGTACTTAGGTCTTTTATCCATTGAATTTTTGGTTTTTCTTTTTTTTTTAGCCTCTTTGCAGTTGCCTTTTAGGTTGCATTGCACAATCATCATCATTATGATCATAATCGTAATTATGATAGTGCTGAGGACGCTTAAAACTATTATCTTAAATATGAATTTCATGTTCTTTTATCTTTTATTTACTTTTAAATTTAAAAACAAGTGTAACAATTGATTAATTGGATTAATATAAACAAAGTGAAAGAAACTTTGAACTCAACAACACTCGTATATATATATTATATCTGTGTGTCTAACTGATCATTAACGCGACGCGACGCGACATCTATGACAATGCCCCGCCCACTCCAAGTCCAACTCCAACTCCATCAAGTGCTTCATGCTGAAACTTCTTGATCAACCCACTCTTCTATAACTAATAAGCGTTTTCTTTGGAAGAACTTAACTATGTCTATAATAATTTCATTTCTGTTTCTTCTTTTTTCTTTTTCTTTATATATATATATTTTGTTAATTTGTCTGTTACTTAGATCTATTGACTAACACTCATAACGCACCTTTAAGAATCTCGAATATTTTTATTTATTTTTTGTATTTTATATTTATATTTAGCTACGATTAAAAAAACAAAAAAAAAAAACACTTATTTATTTTTGGAATATTTTGGTTTTTTCTCATTTCATTTTTTTTTTACTTTTTAGGAAAGTATAAAAATTTGTTGAGCTTTTTCCATAATTATGAGCTGGAAACACGATTAGCATAGATCTGTGTGTGTGTGTCTCGCTCTGCATACGAGACTAGATAATGCTTAATATATATATATATCTTTTTTTAGGTTTATTATTCTTTGAATATGCTTTAAATTTGCTTTTGCCTTTTTAGTTAGATTTTTGGTATTTTTTTGTTAGTATTAAATTTTACATTATTTGTCACATAGAAACAATGAAGAGGACGGTTTTTGAAAACAGGGACCAAAAACTAGTATATGAGTGTGTGTGTGTGTGTATGCATGTGTGTGTCTTGTGATGCCGTTTTAAATTCGTTTCCATTTAATGTTTATTTCTTTGGTTGTGAGCAAGGGGCATACTCCAAACAGTTTGAAATTAAGGCTCATTTCGCTTGCAATTTCTCTCCCACTTCCACTTCCAGTTCCAGTTCCAGTTCGAGTTTAGTATTTTGATTTGTTTTGGTATTTGTTTCAGTGTATTTGTGTTAGCTGTGCTCCCGAACTGATCAGCGTGTGTGTGTGTGTGACCAGCTCTCCGCTTGCGGCTCTCCTCCATCAGCACCATCAGCATTAAGCAAATTCAAGACGGCATCCGTTGATGAATGGGCGAGTGTTTCGGTCCAGGTTTCAAATGAAGTTTTCACATTATATTTACTTAGCTCTTAGTATAAATATTCATATATATATATATATCAATATATCTTTATATAGAATGGTTATGCGTCTGCTTTTGACTTAGCTCTAATAATTTGTACGCCTACGCTTTAGATACCCTGATGCAACTTATTCGTATATTCATCTATATATATATATATTTCCTTTTTGAGTACCCATTTCCAAGTACGTATTTAGCTTTAGGTTATTATACGGGGGTGGGGAAGGGGGAGGGGGGGCAAAAATACTGAAGCAGTATTTTTTTGGATGGCTAACTTATTTAGCTGTTGTCTTAGCCTAGTTTTAAATGCGCTTACATTTTGCTAATGACTTCTTGAATATCTGTTTTTTATGCATAATTTTCTTTTATATAGTTTGTTGTTCTTTTAGAATACAACCAAGGAATGTGGTTCGAGCAAGCAGTCGAGTCAAACTCAGCGCCAAGTTTGTTGATATAAATATATATGTATATATATATATTTGTGTGGGGCTCATTTGTTTCAGTGTGCGTTTGTCTGTGTGTGTGTGCATGTGTGTGTGTGTGCGTGCGTGCATTAGTCATCATTCAAAACTATCGACAAAAAACATCGCAAGCTGCCAAGCAGCCAGCAGAGTCTATTGAGTAGAATCTAACATTGAGGAAAGGGAAATATTTTCGACTTATCTATATATTCTGCTCTTACTGCTGCTACATCAAGTATAGTCTAAGTAGTTGTTGTTTACAGTTAGAAATTGTAATCAATAGCTCATCGATAACTGCTTGCGCTCTCCCACTCTATTGGCTTCCCTCTCACTCCTCTCTCTCCTCTCTCTGTTTGTCACTCGATGAGTTCGTGTAGGGCGCTGAGCTCGAGTCACTGCTTTGGACTAACATTAACATTACACATATGTATATATCTAATACATATACATCTAGTCTGTTGATTAGTTTAACTTCTTAATCTCTTAACTATATGATTAGCGCAGCATTGAAGTCGAGTATCAAAAACGAGCGGGGGTGGGATCGGGTAGAGGGATGTTTCGCGGTTAGGATATGCTCAGCGATCGTTGGATTTGCTTAACGGAGGACAGTAGTACAGTTGAGTACAAATTCACAGAAACTGAATGCGTGATATGTAAAGTAAATATACTATATGTATATATATATGTATATATATGCATATAGTAAATACGTAAACTCAGTTTGTTTTTGTCTTTCGTACTTAGATCGTGACAGCGACACAACACTTACGATCTAAAAGAATCTCACATCAAGTAACGGTACAATTGCCATAGTTTAATGTATCGATAACTATGTATACATACATGTATATATATATATATATATCGATAAATAGGTCTATATACTGGAGTATTAACTAAAACTTTATGTTAGACATTAGCTAAATGTTAAAAATTTTGTGCCTAGCCTACAGCTCAGAGTCCTTAGCCTACGAAATCGAATACCATATACATATACAACAGATTTAATCAAACTTTAGATGCTATATACAGAGCTATATACTATACCATGTATATATCTATATAGATATACATATATAATGTCGAGACTATGAACAATCTTAGGAGTCTAATTGAGTTTCGAGCTTTGAGTTCAATTTCATTTTGGTTTGCATTTGGCACAGTTCGAGTTTTGAGTTATCGATTGACGTTTATCGATAATTAGTGATTACATATTGAACAGAGGAAAGCTTTAGCTAAACATTCTTTTTCTTGTTGATTTTTGTCAGTTGTTGTTGTTGTTGTTGTTGTTGCTGCTGCTGTTTGTAATCACCCCATATGCATGATCTTCTTGAATGCCTTACGAAATTCCGGATTGAATATCGTATAGATAACGGGATTGACAAAGCTATTGATATAGCCCAGCCAAGTGGTTAGCATAAAGGCCGTCAGACCGGGCCTGCAGTCTTCGTTGAATTTGGCGCACATCGCATCCATAATGTTGCACGTGAAGAATGGCAGCCAGCAGAAGAGGAAGACGCCTGATAAGAGAACGGAAGTAAAAAAGTGGGCAAAAAGAACAAGAACAAAGCAAGACATAGTTGAGAGTGTTCAACAATCAATGCAAATGCAATATCATCAGAATGAATTGAATAGCAATAATAATCAATGTTTGCCTTTTGGCTTGGCTTGGAGCTTCGACTTACCCAAAACGATGGCCAATGTCTTGGTGGCCTTGCGTTCCTTCTTGGCCGACGATTTTTCGCGTTTCTTTTTCGAGGCCTTGTGCACCTTGTATATCGTGAATCTACCACACGCAAGGGTCACGATAATAAGCCAGAGTAAATTGGATTTCAAGTTGCATGCAGCCGTTGAGATACGAGCAGAAAGAGACAGAGAGAGAGGCAGAGAGAGAGAGAGAGAGAGGGAGTTAGTGTTAGGCAGTCTGTAGCTATTAGCCCGAGTGGAGCTAATAACTGCAATTTGGCAATTTGGCAATTTGGCCATTTGGCAGCGGGGACTCACTCACCTTGACGCCTGCGAGTTTTTCTTATCCTTGCGCGAGGACGTTTTCGATGTGGTCGATAGCGTGGAGTCGTTGCGTGCCAAAGTCATGGCCTCCTGCACACCGTAGCGCACAAAGGACAATGGCTTCATGGCGACGCTGCTGCTGCAAAAGCACAAGAACAAAAAAAACAACAACAAACACATGGGTCAGCACATGGGACTTGGCTAATACTAAATACAATCTATATTTGCATATTGATCTCTGTGAACATACCTGAGAGCTGGCTCGCCGCGCTTGGGCGAGTCCTCGGCGGTATTGCGCCGGCTGCTGACACTGGAGCGGTGCAGGGTGGCGCCGCTGGGCACCGGACTGTCCGGCGGCGTTGTGCTGCTGATGGCGGCGCCCACGCTCACTCCTGCAAGGACATCGTCAACGTTTGATGCTGCATAACCAGAATCATGATTACCATTCGGATCGGCAACGACCAGCTGCGGCTGTGTGGTGATCTGTGCCACAACGCTGCTGTCACGCGTATGAAGTAAGCAGCGGGTGGTGCATGGCCAACGACGACGACGACGACGATGATGATAATGATGATAATGATAAAGATGATGATGATGATGATGATGATGATGGCAATCAAACGAAATCCGGCAATGGCAATCAATCAAAGTAAAACAGAGCAGAGCAACGTCGACAGCAGCAACATCAGATCCAGAGACACAGATCCAAGGTGTGGCGAGTGCGGCAAGCGATGCGGGGGCGAGAGCAAGAGAAAACGAGGAGCAATGTCAATTAAAAACAAGGCAAAAATTGAGTTTTAATTAAGTGACGCATTAATTGAATTATTGAGATTTATTTTTCTCTGCCTGTCCAGCGAGCGGGTCGAACACGTAAACGTAGACATCGATGGAGACGTAGGCGGAGGCGGAGGCGGAGGCGGCGACGGTGTCGACTAATTGAACGGCAAGCGGTCAGAGAGACAGAGAGAGAGAGAGAGAGAGAGACAGAGAGAGAGAGAGAGAGCGAGCAACAGACAGAGCTTTCTTTTTCCCCAATTATGTTCGGTCGCGACAGCCCTTTGGTAAAAAGTTTTCAATATGCTCCGGCTCGGCCTCCGCCGATTGTCGGGTTGACCGCTTCACCCAAGTGCCAGTCGCCATTCCCATCCCCATCCCCATCCATCTGTCCATCAATATTGGTTTCATTTCATGTCCTTATTGGATTAAAGAGGCCATCAGCTCGCTAATTGACTGTGCTTAACGTTCGCGCTGTGCTGTGGCCACCATCCATCGGCATTCCAATCAACCGACCAACCGACCGCCCGACCGCCCGACCGACCGCCCGCCCAGCTACTCAGCTTCGATTCGATGCTTTGCAAGGCGCCCGCTGCAGCTGATAAGCAGCCACAGCCGAAAACAGTCGCATCAAAAGGACTTCACTCAAGCAGACTTTACATATGAATAATATATGTCGAAGGATGCTTTATCGGCCATCATTTATAATTTAGAAATTGATTTGCTTGGCCAATTCAGCAAACCCTTTCATTTATTTATTATATTATTGTGTTCTGTTGACCCTTTCGGCAACATTTTTTCATAAATATTTCAAGCCAATTTGCGCTGCCAAGTTGATCGAGCCATGAAGTATTAACTTAACATTATTTCTCAGCCTTTTCCCTTTCGGCAATGACTTGAAGTATTTTAAATTGTTATTTAGTATAGTGGTTAGTTATGGCCCTAGGCATAAGAAGTAGAAGTGAATATGTATATATAGATATAGTGTATGTATTTCCTGTCAATTGACATTGCTATTAGCCCTAAGTGAAGAGCTCGTTTGTGTTGTGTGGCATTTGTAATATGTATGAGTTGTGTATAACATAAGCTATAAGCTATCAGCTAAGAGAGCAAGAGTAGCTGATAAGATGCTGATGGTTAAGTGTAATAGTTACTTTAAGTAGTCTACGAATAGAGTAAATGGCAACTTTAGGCTACCAAGGGGGACGACATCAGCCCGCTCTAGAGCTACTTCCTTAGAGCTCGCTTAGACTCTCAAGTTTTAGTCTTAAGTTTGAATCGCCTCAAATCAAATCGAACTCTTTGTTAAGATATGCAAATGTAACGAAACTCTTTGCTTTCCATATGTAAATTTAACTTATATGCAGTTAGAGTCAATTTAAAGTTGATTAAGTCTGCAATTGCCTGGTCAGCCAGTGACTTATGCGAAGAAACCTCTTGTGTCTGTGTTTGAGCTGCTTCAGTAGAAGTTGAATGTATAGAAGTATGTGAAAGTATTAAGCAAAAGGAAGAACAGAAGTACGTGAGCGCTTGATGAATACAATTGAGTCAGAACTAGTTCCTAATAATAGAAAAAAGAACTACAGCTACAGATTCCACAATGAATGGCTGGGATTGTCAGAATCTAACCTTGTTAAGTTCGGTTTGACTGAAAGAGAGAGAGAGAGCTCCCTTGAGTCGAACACTGAATGGATATGTTAAGAACTGCTAACTCTTATCTTATCTTATCTTATCTTCGCTTATAATGAATGCATTTTAACTAAATAATGTCTATCTCTCCATCTCTCTCCCACCCCCCCCCCCCCTCTCTCTCTCTCTCTCCCACCAAACCGCCTACTTCAACCAACTTTGTTCCCTCCAAAACTCTACCCAAACTCCTCAAAAATAAATTTGTAAATCAAGTCTTCATCGATTTAACGTTCCCATTAGTTTTTGACCCACCTGGCTTCAGTCTGCCGGAGATCACATTTTAAAATAATCTTCTGAGCATTACATATTCCTTGAGAAAATATTTTTTAAATTTAACAAAAAGTTTTGGAGCAGGATTTAATTAAGCGAGCGATTGCCGTCGCGCATTATTCGCTAAGTAATTAGTTAATATAAATTGGATTCGTCTGCCAACGTGGAATACTATATTTGAATACTGTCTAAATCGGTTCAGCGACAAGATATATATATATATTTTTTACTTATTGGTAGAATTGGCGATCTACGAAAATCAAACAAACAATGGCTTCAAGAAACTCTTCACCAAATGGTGCGAAACCTTAACGAATCTCAATTCATTTCAGTTCTTATATGAAATCTTTCAATTTAGATAACAGCGCCAAGCGCAAGTCGCAGTCGATGCTTGCGCGCTCCACTCGCGAGTTGGACGAGGAGATCATTAAGTTGCGCAACGAGAACTTCAATCTGAAGTTGCGTCTGCACTTCAAGGATCGCGGCGGCGATGGCGCTGTGCGTGCCAGTGGCTCCGGCGATGCCATTAAAGAGCTGCATGAGGCCAAGCTCGTGATCCATGCTCTGCGCGTGGAGGTGGCCGAGAAGACGCAACTGCTAAAGGATGCTGCCGATGCAATAACCGAGCACGAAGATCACGAAAAGGCAAACGCCCTTGAGAGCCAGGCGAAAATCGCCGAGCTCGAAAATTACATAACGCATTTGCAGGTAAATGGCGCTTGCTTCCATGAAAAAGTTCAATTATTTATAAACGAATTGTCAAAGGACGAACCGCCATTGGAGACCCTGTTCTCCCAAGATCTTAAGCGCATGGAAGAAAAGGTAAGTCCCTCTCTCTCTCTCTCTCGAAAGCTCACAAGCACATGCTCTGCTCTCTCTACTTTTCAGGTGACTCGCCAGATTGAAGACTTGGACAAGTCGAAGATCGAAATCGATCAATTGAAACAAGATCTGGCCGAACGCGATGCTAAAATCACGCAGATGACTACTGAAAACGCTGAATTGTTTAACCTTCTTCAGCAGCACTACAAGTTCACCATCGTAGCGAACGTAAGTGCCATTAGCTGATATATATATACCCATCATCGATACTCATCATTCGGCACTTGTAGCAAATGATGGAGATTCAAAAGCGGGAGCTGGACGAATGCTTGGTCGAGAAATTGGGTTTCATAAAGAAGCTGAATGAAATTCTGCCCGAGCTGAGTTGCCAAAATGAGCTGCTCAAGGAAGCGACGGCGACAGTGCAAGAACTTCTAGTAAGACCTACACCCATACCCCATATATATCTATGCTATATCCATTCCATTCCCAACCGACAACAGATTACAACAGACCTCAAGGAGAACTTTTCACGTGAGCTGCTGGCCAATTATAAGGCTGCGATCATTGAATCTAAGGCTGAAATTCAGAATATTACTAGTAGTATAGTCAAGTGGACTTCGGAATATGGCGGCAGCGGCAGCGGCAGCGGCAGCGCCTGCAGTGCTGAGACCAGCTCAAGCAGCTCCCAACTGAACCCAGACCTTTCGATGCAGGATCTAATGGCTCAGTCGCCACAGCACTCACGCGCAGAGTCACTGCCTCAGGCAGAGGTGAGTCACACAAAATAGAGTTTACAATTCCTTCTATCATTGTGTTGCGCTTTTAGGATGACGGTGCTGAGCAGGCCAAGTCAGGCAAACAGTTGCGTGGACACGCCAAGTCTAGCTTTACCGGACTTCGTCAATTTGTTAAGTGTTGGGGACGTCAGTACCCGAAATGACCTTCCAACAATTTCAAAAAGTCCTATATATTTTAGTTATTTCTGTTCTTCCCTATTGTGGAATAAAAAAATTATCGAAACTTGAGACTGGCTTTGACTGGGTATCGGGTCGAGAGAGTTTTCCTGTATTAGGAAGTCACTGACATAATAAACTATATAGATTTCTTAGAGATAGAAAGGTTTTGTTAAAGGTCCAGCAGCTCGTATCGATAGTTTCTACTATCGATATTCTCGACGTTTTTATCGATCAACTTAACAGCTCAAAACTATACCATGAAAAAGAGTATCCAATATGACTTTCCTATACACGAGCTTATCAGTTAACTTACAAGCTTAGTCTCAGCTATCGACTAAGTAAGATGATATATCAACATCAAACAAAGTCAATCGACCTATCACATAAGTGAATGTTCATCGATATTCTCTATGCAAACCCATCTATAGTTTGAACAACTCCAATGCAGAAGGAGGTTCCTGACTTGACTCCTTTCTACAACTAATTAAAATTGCCGCAGTTCTGCTCTCACTCTCTCTCTCTCTTTTGTTGCGTGTGGCATGTAATTCCCCCAACTGATTTGCTGTTTTGCGCAATGTGGCAAGCAAATTTGAACAGAGTGCAGCCAATTGGGAGCTGTGATGAAATTGCGCCGAATGGCAATGGGAAGCAGCGCCAAAGCAAAGTCAATAAAAGGCCGAATCCTCTGAGCGCGCGACAATTGCAACGAAAGCCAAACACAGTGACAAATCCCCCTCCCAGCCCCATCTAGATACAAGTGCAGTTACAAAGCGCCACACGGGCTAGCAAGTCGATTGGAGGATGTCTGAGTGCTCATTCAGGGCTTTCATTTTATTGCAGCGCGTGTGAATTTAAATGAACAAGCGCTGACTGAATTGAGTTGCCAGTCAAGAAGAAGAGGAGGAGGAAGGAGGAGGAAGCAGGAGCAGAAGGAAGAAGAAGTTGCAATTACGATTACTTTGACAATTTTGTTCGAGCGCCACTAAGTGGTAGGTGGATGCATTTGGGAGTGCTCCGCGCCGAGCAGAGCTTCAATTTGTCGTGTCAGCAGCTGTCCGCTGAGCTACTTTCACCCAATCTACGCGCTGCTTATCCTCTACGTGCCGCACGCTGTGGCAGCGGCAACTAAAAACTTCGCATTGACCAGCAACCAGGTGGTAGCTGCCTGCAACCACGCAGCTTCCATTAAATTAGCGGAACTAAAGCGAAATTCTTTCAAATGACGAAATAGCAGGTTAATCAGAGAATTTTTTGGGCGGAAGTCCGTGTGTTGCGGAGTAAGTGCTCTAGTGAATTACATAGGCCGAGAGGAATCTGATAATAGTTTTCTGAAACGGTCTTGAAGTGCTGAAGGTGGAACTAACACCAGATTTGGGCTGTCCCGAAATATTATAAGGATACACTTGAAGTAGGATAATATTTTCAATGTTGGCAGAAAAAGTATATGAAAGTTATATTCCCTCCACTTAAAGGTCCTTTTTAATATTTTTTTTTAACGAAATTTATTTTTCAGCGGGTTTTCATCTGTAGAACTATAGTATATATACCTTCTTCCCCTCTCTCTCTCTCTCTCTCTCTGTCTTTCTCTCTCTCTCTCTCTCTCTCTGTCTTTCTGTCTCTCTCTGTTTCTCTCTCTCTCTGTCTTCCCTCTCTTCCTCTCACTTTGTTTACCTTTTTCTCTCCCTGTCTTTCACTCTTCTTGCCTCCCTTTCTCTCTCTCTTTCTCTCTCTCTTTCTCTCTCTCTCTCTCTCTCTTTTTGTTTCTTTCTCTCTTTACCTCGTTTTCTCTCTCTTTCTTTCTCTCGTTCTCTCCCTCTATTTCCTTTATTGTCCTCCTTGTCGCCTTTGCTTTCTTTGTCGTATTCTCTCCCTCTCTTTCACTCTGCGTGTCCCCTCGTTGTATTCTCCCTGTCTTCTTTCTTTCAATATCTCTCTTTTCCTCTCTCTGTCTCTTTATTTCCCTCTCTCTCACCATATCTCCCTCTCAATCTCATTCTCTCTTTCTCCTTATCTCTTTATCTCTCGCTGTCTCTCTCTCTCTCTCTATCTTATCCTTTCTTTCTTTTGCTCTTACTCCCTCCCTCTGTTTCATCTCTCTCTACCTACCCAGTATCTTTGTCTTTCCGTTCCATACAAAACTTCCCTCTGTTATTCCATCCTACAAGAACTTAACCATTGAAATAGATATCGAAATTTCCGACTCTTCACTCCTAAATTTATGCCCCTTATCGAACTTTGATAATATCCGCATTGCAGACAGGTAAAATGGTGTAGTGCGCATCAGCTACCAACGTTTCATCGCACTGGCCTGCCATCGGTCTGTTACCTCTGGAATGGCTATCAAAATGAAAGCCGAACGCCCTTTTCATGGTTTCACAAACTCCATTTCCCGCTGTCGTTGCCATTTCTGTTGCAGTTGTCCTCCACACACCCATACACCCATACACCCACACACCCACACAGTGCTGTCCCGTTACCTTTCACACTTTCAACTTTATGGCTGGGGCAGTGACATGAAAAGTGCTCGAAGCACATTTTCAACGAGCCTCGCCGAGAGTGATGGGCTGGGTGCTGGGGGCTGGGGGGCGGTAGGAGTGACCGGGGCCAGCACTTGGTTACTTACTTGCCGGTCTCCTCGACGACTGTGGCCAGCATAAACTCAGTGGACTTATCGTTGACGATGACGTGGCAGTCATCGATATCGGGCGAAATGGCATTCTCGTCCTCCTCCTCGTTGGAGCCGCTGGCCGTGTTCGTGGCCGGCTCATCGGGCATAATGCGGCTGGGATGTCGGCTGCTGTCCAACGCCGTCTCAGCCAGTCGCCGGGTCTGGGCAATATTCTCGATGACGCTGCCGCCCGTCAGCTCCGAGAGATGCGGCTTGCGGGCAGCCCGCTGCTTCCGAGCACGGCTGCGCAGCGCCTGCAACGACAGAGGAATGCCACCAGAAATAGATGGTAATTGATTAGTAAACGTTCCGTGTGCTGCGCTTGCAATATTCCAGCAGCTAGCTACAGCCTGAGCTCAATCGATGAGGCCGCAGCTAATGAGTGTGTGTAAACAAATCCGACTTAGTTATTCAATGGGAAATTGTGCATTAATCAGCAGACGGCATAAATACCCCATCTCTATTCAGGTCCTAATCCAAATCCAAATCCGCTTTTGATTGGCTCGCAACTCACCTTGAATATGTTCCAGTAGAGGAAGACCATGATGATGCACGGTATGTAGAAGCTGCTCAGCGACGAGTAGAGTATGAAGTCAGCGTTGTAGAAGGCGCACACATCCGGCTCCCGATTGGGTGTGTTGTTCAAGCCCAGAACTATCGGCGAACCGATGGCAGCCGATATCGCCCACACCAATAGTATCGTAAGGCAAACGCGGCGACTATTTTTGTGCTTGGCATATTTTATTGGCTGCGTCACAGCGATGTATCTGCGGAATGTTAACGTTAAATGCCAGCATTATGGACCACGATGCAGCTGGTATTTGGTATCTCGAACAGTGGAATGCCTTACCTGTCTATTGAAATGGCGACTAAATTAAATATCGATGAAGTTGAGCATATCACATCCATGGCTATATAGAAATCACAAACAACATTAGGCAATGCCCAAGCACCATTCACCTGCAAATAGAGAGAGAGAGAGAGTTGAGATGTGTTATAGATACATATATATATATACAAAATTCTTGTAGCATTTGCTTTATTCACTCTCTGTTGACTCTGTCGAGAGAATCTCATCGTTCAGTTGTCTCATACAACAGATTATAGTCGAGCTAGATCTCTCCCTTTGATTTCATGTGCTAGAGTGAGACAACTACATAGTCTAGATTGCTAACAGAAGACTGTTAAGGCTAGTTATGACACTGTTAACAATGTAGTGATGGCAATGTTAGCAGAGGTACTGCTATGGGTCTGCTGTAAAAATATGATTACTTCGTATGTTCTATGGGAATCAGATTGAATTCATTCAAAAGAAGTTTAAATCAATTCTCTGGCAGAGAGAGAGAGAGAGAGCGAGAGGTAATTTTTTACTATTATTTTTGCATCATTTGAGTGTGTAAGAATTTCGCTTTGAAAGCCATAAATTTCTATTGGCTCGTCGTCCTTTGTTGTGCCGCCTTTTTCGGACAGAGCGGCAAAGATGAATGGATTCCATTTTGCCGATAGAAATTGCTATCGCAGCCCAGCACAAATACATTTAACGATGTCAATTTGATCCTAAGTGTCATATGGAAAAGCAATTTAATTTCCAATTGCCAGGCGAGTGTCTGGGAGTTTTGCTAGCAATAATCTCATTGCTTCACACAGCACAGAGAAACACAGAGAGAGAGAGAGAGAGAGAGAGAGAGAGAGGGGAGTGGGGCAGAGATAGAGTGAGAGGTGGGCAAACATAAATCCTGGACGGCTGTCGACCATTGTCATCTATCAATAACAATATTCTTTCTCGTGCCTCAGCTACAAATTAGTTTTTCGAGTCTATCGTACGGCGCGCATCTATGAGTTTCAGTTCAGTTTACTTGCAGCAGCAGCAGCAGCCACGACCCTCCCTCGCCACCCACGCCGCCCACGCCCACGCCGAGTCCATAAAAACCTCAACAATAACGCAAGGAATTTCGAAAGCCAAACAATTTGTAGCACACAAAGCACATAAAAAAAAATATAAAGGCAACTTTGCCAAAGGATGATCAGGCCTTGCTGTGTATCTGACAGCCGCACACACACACACACACACAGACACACGCACATACGCATACTTTCACACATTTATGTTGCTGGCATCCATATTTCCAGCAATCCAGACAATGTTGGGGATAAATAAATAGAAAGCCGATCGGTTTATATTTAAAGTAGGCAAACAAACTCCACAAAAAGTGCAAAATATTTCAGATTACACACACACATACAGACACTCGGATACACACACACACACACGCACACACGGCGCCAAAAGTTTTAGCTGTGAAAGTGAAAGTCAGGCGAAAGCAGCATAAGAAGGAAACATTTTTGCTGCGATGCACAGTGGCGCCTCTGCCAGCAAAATGTGGCAAATATTGTATAAAAATGTTAATGATATAGAATCTGATTGGGCATATATCAGAGGTCTACAAACCAAAAGATTTTTGATAATAGAGGAAGGTTAAGGGTAGATATAGGCATTCGAGGTTGAAGCTTGTAAAAAGTAAACCGAAAAAAATGTTAAAAACTTTTCCATTTGCTTATTGAATTGCAACAAAACTATATACGATATATATATAAGATATACTTATTTACTCTTAATTATACATATTAAACACTAACACTTGTGTAATACATGAATTCATCAAATAAAGTGTCCAATATAATAAATAAATAAATAAATAATATTATGTTCTAACACTTATTGATGTAGAAGCTAGCTATATATCTAATAAACTTCTATATTTGAAAAGCTTTTCTAACTTCAGTAAGACTATAACTCGCAAGCATTAAATTGGATTAAAATAAAATAATTAATTTGTTGCTTAGTAGATTTATTTTATGTCCCGAAGAATTCCCTATATATAATACCTTGCTTGGCTTAATAGCTCAGATTTTTTGCAACAAAAAATAAGCAAACGACCCACTGTGCGACGGCGATAGACGCGCAGCTTGGGTCTAAGCGAGCATAACAAAAGTTGAGCAGCGCTAAGAAAGTGGCAAAAACTTTTTGATATAAAGACATACGCACGACTGCGCCCTCACACACACTTACACACACACACACACACACACACAGACAGGCATAGAGCAGCTCACGTACACACTTATAGATATACATAATGTAACACGTAAGCTGCTCAAGAATTTTTACAGCGTTTATTTGCTTCCTGTTCTCTATTGTCGCCGCCATTATGGACGCACCCGCCGCCCACACACAGCCTCGCCCCTCGCATTGTATGTCAGATTGCGTATACGCGACGTTAGCCCCAGGCAACTGAAATCCAACTATAATTTATAATGTATTGGCATTTTGGCGAGAGCATTGAAAAACTACTTTGCGCAGGAGGAACAAGGAATGCTTCTCAGACAGACGCCTGTTATTTGTGGCGCCAACGGAACTGTCCCCCAATCGATTATTTGATCGACGTGATGATGTCGTGGCCCAACTTTAATGCAAATTTAATACAAATGCAGGCAAAGAGTCGTCCATAAATACATTTACTTCTGATGCCATTTAAAGTTTGTTTTTTTTTTTTAGGGCCAGCTTATGACAGTTGCCTAGCAGCGACGCCGGGCAAGAAAAAAAGACGTCTTCAATGGCTTTCAATTTATGTAGATTGTATGCATAGGCAAAGGCATTTAAAGGTATGCTGACCTCTGTCTCTCCTTCTCTCTCTGTCTGACTGCTTTAAGAGCAGCAGTTTATAAAATATATAAATTTATCTATTTGCGACCACAGATACAGAAAACCTAAAGGGACAAAGCCCTTGGCACAGGCGACGTTGGCAACAGCGACAATAAGAATGGAAATGCGTATGGCGAATGGCTATAGAATAGTCAACAAATATGTATGTACACATACACACACACACACACACACAGAGAGAGACTCACACACACACAAACAAACAACAAAGCACACGTAGCATTTTGATAATTGAGCTTCTGGTTTTTATGGCTTGCACGCAGATAGAGTTTAGATGTGTGTGTGTGTAACGGTATGTCTTTTTCTTTGTGTGTGTGTGTGAGTGTACTCCCTTACGTTAAGCAGCTGAAACCCTTAAGAGTTTCTTGCCTCCACTTGATATGAGCAACTATTCTATTCTAAATCACTAAAGCCAACAACTTTTTCAAGCATGCCAAAACCCAACCAAAAGAAGCAGAAAGAAACTTTAAGCATGTCTGGTACTGTTATAGTTAGAGCTATTAAAGCTAGATTTAAATTATATACTTATATCAGCTCTAAGACTCAAGTTCATGCTGCTATAAGACTTGTCTCAATCCAATTTGTCTCAATCCAATTATATATCAGTTTATAACTTCAATTCAACTCTAAATTTCTAGCTCCTGCTCTAACATAACTTGTCCAATTGCTATATACAACTCCAACTAGAACGAAACACTATAGTTAATGCCAACTCTCCTCTGACTCTGATATAATAATTTCTGAACTTTTCATATTTGTTATATTTGTCTTTCATCATCATTTTTCCACTGGCATTTGGGCTGGAAAAGTTTTTAATTAAATGCTACTGATGGAAATGTTTTTCCTGTAACTATTGGCGACTGAGTCGATGGCCAAGTTCTGCTGTCAATTTGTTGGTCAACTTTTGCATATTCAACTCACTTTTGCCGTTCCATAAATATCAATTGTAGTTGTTGCTGCCTCAGCTCCCTCTCTCTCTCTCTCTCTCTTTCTCTCCCACTCCCAGTTAACTGCATTGGGCAACCGCTTGACAAATTTATGGCCCAACTCCATTGAGAGGACGCGGCGACAGCCACAATTTGTCACTGGCTCAAATCCGATTTGGCATTAATTAGCCCCAATTACACGGCTACATATATAGAGTGTGAAAGCAGTCGCTCCCTCTCTCACTCTCTTTATCTCCCTCTCCCTTTCTCTCTCACTTTAGTGTGTGAGTATTTGTTTATTCGTTTATTTGTTTGTTTGTTTGTGTTTGGAATTTGTTTATCAACATTTAACACCGCCAACTGAAGCTGCGTCATGTTGTTGGTCTGTCAGCCGCTGTTTACTCTATCTGTGTGTGTGTGTGTGTGTGTGTTTGCCTGCATGTGTGTGTGTGTTTGCGTCTGTTAGTCTGCGTCAATTGCGCAGTGGTTATATAATTTGTGCCCGTTTTAATGTTATTATGACTGAAAATATTTTGCAATGCGACAAGTTCATTTAGTGACTTCAACTGCAACCAAGCTTCGATTGATAAATTTTCTTTATAATAATAATCATATTTAATGAAAATTTAATTCATTTTTCAATCAAAGTTTCATTCATTTCGCTATGAGGCTTTAGTTTCTATTCATCGATAATGGCTCCACTCGTTGGGCTCTCGAATGGATGGCTTCTTCCATCCTTCTACTATCAAGGCTCCATCGATCGACATACAAGCTTGAGCGGATACATCGAACATCGAACTATATCCATCGATCTATCGCAAAAGTTAATCTCCATCGATACTATCGATGCTGCCATTGCTATCACTCTCTTGCTCGATCTCACTAACATTATCTCTCCCTCTCTCTTCTCATCTTCTCCTAGCTCTCTTCCACTTTGCCTGCTGCTGCTGCTGCTTGTCTTGCGCTCAGGCCTTGTTACAACATGAATGTGTGTTTTGAGGGCTTTCTGGCTGGTTCCAACACGCCCTCGGCACATGAAACACGCTGCACGTGTCATTCCTTTTATTACTTGTTGTTGTTGTTGTTGTTGTTGCTGTTGTATGTTGTATGTCTTGTGGTTTTAGGGTCTTAAAACTTTGATAGCCTCGAGTGTCTGCTCTAATTGCTAGTGCCTCACTTGCGACCAGAGAGAAAAGGTGAGATTCTGCCATGAGCATGAGGCAAAACTTTTCCAAATGTCAATTTACATTATCTTCTACAGCAGCAACAACAGCAGCAGCAACAGCGGCATATGCACTTTGCCATGTCGTTGGTAAATGTCAAAGGTCATGAGGGATATTCAAGTGAAGAGTTAGGAGTAAAGTTAAGAGAGCTTATAGATGTTATATATGTATTAAGGAATGTGCTCAGTCAATGTGAACTAAGATCAGCTTTAGTCAGAGTCTCGACTTTGCCAACTTTTGTTATAGAGCAGAAATTATGAGGAGACTCTCTCAGAGAAGACTCTGCTCTCTCTCTCTTCCATCTTCCATCTCTACCTCTCCTTCAAACTCCAGCTCATCTCTCTGGCTACTCTAACTTTAGTTGATCCCAGCTCTATCTGTTCTTCATCTTCTCTAGTATCTTCATCTCCATTTCCTTGCCTAATGAATAGTTTCTATCATTTTCACTCTTCCATCCAGTTTAAAGTTGCTGCTGGGCTGAAATCATTCAGTGGCGGATTAATTGAAGGTCTACAAGCCAAAAGATTTTTGATAATAGAGGAAGGTTAAGGGTAGATATAGGCATTCGAGGTTGAAGCTTGTAAAAAGTAAACCGAAAAAAATGTTAAAAACTTTTCCATTTGCTTATTGAATTGCAACAAAACTATATACGATATATATATAAGATATACTTATTTACTCTTAATTATACATATTAAACACTAACACTTGTGTAATACATGAATTCATCAAATAAAGTGTCCAATATAATAAATAAATAAATAAATAATATTATGTTCTAACACTTATTGATGTAGAAGCTAGCTATATATCTAATAAACTTCTATATTTGAAAAGCTTTTCTAACTTCAGTAAGACTATAACTCGCAAGCATTAAATTGGATTAAAATAAAATAATTAATTTGTTGCTTAGTAGATTTATTTTATGTCCCGAAGAATTCCCTATATATAATACCTTGCTTGGCTTAATAGCTCAGATTTTTTGCAACAAAAAATAAGCAAACGACCCACTGTGCGACGGCGATAGACGCGCAGCTTGGGTCTAAGCGAGCATAACAAAAGTTGAGCAGCGCTAAGAAAGTGGCAAAAACTTTTTGATATAAAGACATACGCACGACTGCGCCCTCACACACACTTACACACACACACACACACACACACAGACAGGCATAGAGCAGCTCACGTACACACTTATAGATATACATAATGTAACACGTAAGCTGCTCAAGAATTTTTACAGCGTTTATTTGCTTCCTGTTCTCTATTGTCGCCGCCATTATGGACGCACCCGCCGCCCACACACAGCCTCGCCCCTCGCATTGTATGTCAGATTGCGTATACGCGACGTTAGCCCCAGGCAACTGAAATCCAACTATAATTTATAATGTATTGGCATTTTGGCGAGAGCATTGAAAAACTACTTTGCGCAGGAGGAACAAGGAATGCTTCTCAGACAGACGCCTGTTATTTGTGGCGCCAACGGAACTGTCCCCCAATCGATTATTTGATCGACGTGATGATGTCGTGGCCCAACTTTAATGCAAATTTAATACAAATGCAGGCAAAGAGTCGTCCATAAATACATTTACTTCTGATGCCATTTAAAGTTTGTTTTTTTTTTTTAGGGCCAGCTTATGACAGTTGCCTAGCAGCGACGCCGGGCAAGAAAAAAAGACGTCTTCAATGGCTTTCAATTTATGTAGATTGTATGCATAGGCAAAGGCATTTAAAGGTATGCTGACCTCTGTCTCTCCTTCTCTCTCTGTCTGACTGCTTTAAGAGCAGCAGTTTATAAAATATATAAATTTATCTATTTGCGACCACAGATACAGAAAACCTAAAGGGACAAAGCCCTTGGCACAGGCGACGTTGGCAACAGCGACAATAAGAATGGAAATGCGTATGGCGAATGGCTATAGAATAGTCAACAAATATGTATGTACACATACACACACACACACACACACAGAGAGAGACTCACACACACACAAACAAACAACAAAGCACACGTAGCATTTTGATAATTGAGCTTCTGGTTTTTATGGCTTGCACGCAGATAGAGTTTAGATGTGTGTGTGTGTAACGGTATGTCTTTTTCTTTGTGTGTGTGTGTGTGTGAGTGTACTCCCTTACGTTAAGCAGCTGAAACCCTTAAGAGTTTCTTGCCTCCACTTGATATGAGCAACTATTCTATTCTAAATCACTAAAGCCAACAACTTTTTCAAGCATGCCAAAACCCAACCAAAAGAAGCAGAAAGAAACTTTAAGCATGTCTGGTACTGTTATAGTTAGAGCTATTAAAGCTAGATTTAAATTATATACTTATATCAGCTCTAAGACTCAAGTTCATGCTGCTATAAGACTTGTCTCAATCCAATTTGTCTCAATCCAATTATATATCAGTTTATAACTTCAATTCAACTCTAAATTTCTAGCTCCTGCTCTAACATAACTTGTCCAATTGCTATATACAACTCCAACTAGAACGAAACACTATAGTTAATGCCAACTCTCCTCTGACTCTGATATAATAATTTCTGAACTTTTCATATTTGTTATATTTGTCTTTCATCATCATTTTTCCACTGGCATTTGGGCTGGAAAAGTTTTTAATTAAATGCTACTGATGGAAATGTTTTTCCTGTAACTATTGGCGACTGAGTCGATGGCCAAGTTCTGCTGTCAATTTGTTGGTCAACTTTTGCATATTCAACTCACTTTTGCCGTTCCATAAATATCAATTGTAGTTGTTGCTGCCTCAGCTCCCTCTCTCTCTCTCTCTCTCTTTCTCTCCCACTCCCAGTTAACTGCATTGGGCAACCGCTTGACAAATTTATGGCCCAACTCCATTGAGAGGACGCGGCGACAGCCACAATTTGTCACTGGCTCAAATCCGATTTGGCATTAATTAGCCCCAATTACACGGCTACATATATAGAGTGTGAAAGCAGTCGCTCCCTCTCTCACTCTCTTTATCTCCCTCTCCCTTTCTCTCTCACTTTAGTGTGTGAGTATTTGTTTATTCGTTTATTTGTTTGTTTGTTTGTGTTTGGAATTTGTTTATCAACATTTAACACCGCCAACTGAAGCTGCGTCATGTTGTTGGTCTGTCAGCCGCTGTTTACTCTATCTGTGTGTGTGTGTGTGTGTGTGTTTGCCTGCATGTGTGTGTGTGTTTGCGTCTGTTAGTCTGCGTCAATTGCGCAGTGGTTATATAATTTGTGCCCGTTTTAATGTTATTATGACTGAAAATATTTTGCAATGCGACAAGTTCATTTAGTGACTTCAACTGCAACCAAGCTTCGATTGATAAATTTTCTTTATAATAATAATCATATTTAATGAAAATTTAATTCATTTTTCAATCAAAGTTTCATTCATTTCGCTATGAGGCTTTAGTTTCTATTCATCGATAATGGCTCCACTCGTTGGGCTCTCGAATGGATGGCTTCTTCCATCCTTCTACTATCAAGGCTCCATCGATCGACATACAAGCTTGAGCGGATACATCGAACATCGAACTATATCCATCGATCTATCGCAAAAGTTAATCTCCATCGATACTATCGATGCTGCCATTGCTATCACTCTCTTGCTCGATCTCACTAACATTATCTCTCCCTCTCTCTTCTCATCTTCTCCTAGCTCTCTTCCACTTTGCCTGCTGCTGCTGCTGCTTGTCTTGCGCTCAGGCCTTGTTACAACATGAATGTGTGTTTTGAGGGCTTTCTGGCTGGTTCCAACACGCCCTCGGCACATGAAACACGCTGCACGTGTCATTCCTTTTATTACTTGTTGTTGTTGTTGTTGTTGTTGCTGTTGTATGTTGTATGTCTTGTGGTTTTAGGGTCTTAAAACTTTGATAGCCTCGAGTGTCTGCTCTAATTGCTAGTGCCTCACTTGCGACCAGAGAGAAAAGGTGAGATTCTGCCATGAGCATGAGGCAAAACTTTTCCAAATGTCAATTTACATTATCTTCTACAGCAGCAACAACAGCAGCAGCAACAGCGGCATATGCACTTTGCCATGTCGTTGGTAAATGTCAAAGGTCATGAGGGATATTCAAGTGAAGAGTTAGGAGTAAAGTTAAGAGAGCTTATAGATGTTATATATGTATTAAGGAATGTGCTCAGTCAATGTGAACTAAGATCAGCTTTAGTCAGAGTCTCGACTTTGCCAACTTTTGTTATAGAGCAGAAATTATGAGGAGACTCTCTCAGAGAAGACTCTGCTCTCTCTCTCTTCCATCTTCCATCTCTACCTCTCCTTCAAACTCCAGCTCATCTCTCTGGCTACTCTAACTTTAGTTGATCCCAGCTCTATCTGTTCTTCATCTTCTCTAGTATCTTCATCTCCATTTCCTTGCCTAATGAATAGTTTCTATCATTTTCACTCTTCCATCCAGTTTAAAGTTGCTGCTGGGCTGAAATCATTCAGTGGCGGATTAATTGAATAGCGCAAAGCTTATTTATAGCTGAGCCAAGGAATTTTTGTTTTTGTTTAATTTAATTTGCATTTAATGTAAGCTTTGCCAAAGCATTTTGCGGTGCTTGCGGAAGCGTGCGGAAGTTGCGCAAAAAGTCTAAAGATGGAATTTTGAAGGCCGCAGTCGAAACTTTCTGGGTTAGTTCATTAGACGGATTTCGGGATTGAGCAGAAGCAGAAGCAGCAGCAGAAGCAGAAGCGTTTAAAAATAGCTCAGCCATAAGTCTAATTAACTGCCAAAAATATGTTCGGGCGTGTGGCAGTGCTCTGGACTACGTGCCACAGGCAGAACCAGAGCCGGAGCTGGGAGCCGGAGTCGGAGCCACAGCCAGAGCCAGAGCTCAACGGGACACGCCCACATGGCGTGTAACCACGTCGTTTGGCAAAGCAGCTGCCAGCTGGCAGGCAGCTTGGCTGACTGCCTCAAGCTAGCTAGCTAGCAGTGTGGCCACGTGCCACAAGCAGTCTGACCACACAAAGAGATAGAGAGAGAGAGAGGGGGATAGAGAGAGAGAGAGAGACAGAGCACTTTGAATGGCTGACATGTGAGTGCAAATTGAAGGATTGCGGCGAGTGTAAATAAAATCAAATTATACAAAGGCAGCCGCAGTCGAAACTCAAATTTTTGGCAAAAACTTTCGAGCATTAAAACCCAAATAAAACTACAAAACAAAACAAAGATGCCCCCAACTTGATGAAGTTGATTCAAATGTTGATGTTGATGTTGCCTCTGCTGCTCTTGTTGCTGTTGTTGTTGTTGTTGTTGTTGCTGTTGTTGCTGCATTTCGTACCCAAATCAAAAAACTTTGCCAGATTGAATGCGGCTTTAGCTGGGGTCCTGTCGCTGAGCTGTCGGCCATGAGCTCAACTATTTCTTTGTGCCACATAATGAGCATAATTTGCTACGCATGTCCAATGGCGCCAGGCCTCATACCCGCCCTATCTCTCTCTCTCCCTCTCTCTCTCTCTCTCTCCCTCTCTCTGCAGCGCTTGCGGTGGCCCACTGGAGTATCAAAAATCTGTTTGAAGTTGAAAGCGTTTTTGGTAAAATTTGGACAAGAGTCCAACTAGAGCTTTTTTTGGGCAAAAACTGTGGCTGTGGCCATGACTATGGTGTTGATATTGCTGGTGGTGCTACCCCACCTGCCCCTTCCCCTACCCACGGCTGTTGATGTGCCCGAAAGGGTTTGTCAGTTCGTTATGTTCGCTTGCTGGTTGCGTTTTTCTTGGAAAATGTTTACCTACTTTTGGTTTTATAATTAATTTTAAAAAGCTTTTAATGGCTGGCACGCGTTGCCCAAGATGGCCAAGCACCCGTCAAGCCCTTGACAACGGCAACTCTCTGCCTGCCTGCCTCTCTCTCTCTCTCTCTCTCTCTCTCTCTCTCTCTGTCTCTTACTCTTGCCTAAGCTAAATCTGTCGGCTTCACAGCCATCCACGGCAGCTGCTCTTGATCCTTGAAGCAGCTAATTGGCTCGCCAGTGTGCACATTTCACTCAAATCGCTTTCGCCTTTGCCATCACAGATGAAGATATTCCTTCTCAGGCTTAGCAGCACCTGGACATTTATTAATGTTCCCAAGCTCATGTCAATGCCTACGAAACCTTGAGCTATTCAAAATGTCTTTGGTTTCTTATTATTATTAATTGAAAGGAAGAGTTAGGCTTTGCGAGCTTAATGATGCTTCACTCACTTTTATATACTTTTTCTAGAGTATTTCATGTTAATGTCAGTCATGTGCCTCTCCATGTCTGTTACTATCTTAGTATATTCCGCTCGCATGAATCCACTTTTATACTCTCATATACTACTACCTCTGAGGAAATCGTTTGAAAGTGATTTCCAGACTAGTTCTAGATCGAGCCACAATCGAAAGTTTTGCATAATAAACATTCATACTTGATTAGATATATATATATATATATATATATATATATAGATAAGTGCATTTGGTAGGGTTTACTTTTATGCTATTATCCAACACCTGCCCAAGGTGGCGTCATAATCTGCTGCATTAAGCGCCAAAGTCAACCACTTGGGTGACTATCATTTGGCTGCGACGCCGACTGCCGCTCAGCGCTTGCCACTTGCTTAGCAGCTGTTGTCGCTGCGAGCTGTCAGTTGTGTTGATGTTTGTCGCAGGGAAACGACATGATAAACGAGTCAGCGTAAACGAGTTTAGTTGGCAAGTGATAAACCAAGAACGAGAAAGAGAAAGAGCTCAAGCTGAAGCTGAAATTGGCAACAGTCAGGATACTAAGGACGCTGCTGCCGCTTCGGCACCGAGCTCAAAGTATGCCATAACATTTGGCTTTTTATGAATTTTCATAATTTGGCGCATTCGCTGTAATCGTGACGTCGGCAAAAGACAGACAGAGGGAGAGGGAGGGGGGAGAGAGAGGGAGAGAGAGGGAGCTTGCTGTTTAGTATGAAAATGTCACAACAGCTGCATAAGAATTTTGGCAGGGATTTTGTTTGGCGTTGGGGAGCTGTAGCTGTAGCTGTAGCTGGAGCTGCCTGTTTCGGTTTTTATGCGTCAGGCATATTACATATTTATAAATGTGTATATGTGTGTGTAATGGCCGGGCAGAGGACAGGGGACAGGGGACAGGGGATATGTTGTGGCTGGGCGCGACTTTTGCCTATTTTATGAGCGTCATAAAAGTTTACTTAGTGTGGCCAACCGTGCAATGGCCGTGGCCAAAAAGTTCGGCTACGACAGACGACAGACGACAAGAATCCACCACAAACTAAAAGCCAAACCAGCGCATAAGGAGCCATCAAATAATTTGTTTATGTTTCGAAATATTGCAAGGCGAAACACTGTAGACCGCTCTAGCTGGCCCAATCAACCAGGCAGCTCTAAACGAGCTGCATAATTAGCTCTGTCAGCAGCTGTCGCAGCAAACACAGAAAGCAGAACTCTTAATAAGCCAACAACTACAGCCAAAGGAAATTAAAACTGTGTGCAAAAAAGCATTGCCTACTTTTATGGGCAGAGCAATGATATGTTAAAAATCTGTTGCCTACTTTTGCGGGCAAGGCTTTGTCTTAAAAATCTGTTGCCTACTTTTGCGGGCAAGGCTTTGTCTTAAAAATCTGTTGCCTACTTTTGCGGGCAGCGCTTTGATTAGTTGTCTAAAAATCTGTTGCCTACTTTTGCGGGCAACTCTTTGACAAGCTGTGGTTGAACAAAAACTATTTTCAATTCTGCATTGGCCATTGACACTGGCCGTTAGCAACACTCGGGCAATCAAGTTAGCGCAATAGAGGGACAAATTGGTATCCTAGAGCCCGCCCACAACTCGCGCAAGTCACAGCCCAACGACTATTATACGAGTTTCGCATACATTTTGCTATGCCAAAGGAAAAGTTAATTGAACCTGCTGCTCTAATAGAGTAACATACACTACTAGCTGGCTGACTAGAGTGGTGGGTGCAAAGGAGTACGAACCAAAGACAAAGACAAAACAGACTGAAGGGAGCCGAAGCTGTTGCTGTTGCTGCCGCTGTTGTTGCTGTGATATCATATCAGGCGCGCAGGGCAATTAATTGACTTATTTATTAAGTTTTTTCTGTGTGTATATGTCTCTGTGTGTGTGTGTGTTCAGCTCAAGTATGCGTGTGTGTGTGTGTGTGTTGGCAAAAGTACCATCCATGGCTGTAACAACTTTAGTGTTCTGTGCGCCATTTTTAATAGCCTCGGACGGCCCCAAAGGCAATGTCGAGGGCAATGCCTGCTATGTGAGTGTCTTTCTCTCTCTTTGTGTGTGTGTGTGTGACTCCTGCAGCTGCTTGTTACCGTGCGTATTGAGATTTTAGCACAAATTAGTTGTCATTAGCGTCAAGGGAAATTTTATTTTATGATGACATTTCCTACGCTCAGGCGCCATATTTTACCTCCAAAGAGCTTTTACTTGACTCACGACTGTGCAAGTGAGTGTGTGTGTGAGTAAGTGTGTGTGAGTGTGTGTGTGAGTGTGTCTGCGTGTTTGTTTCTGAGTACATTTGTATTTTGCTATAATGAGAGCTTTGCATAAGCCTGATTGCGTTCACATGCTGTCAAGTTTTGTCATCGAATTAGCAACTATAGATGATAAATGTCTGGGGAATCAATCAATGAAGCGTTTAGGACTTGGGGGAGAGTTGGCTCTGCGCATCTCTGGCATCTGAGAACAATATAAATGATAAATATAAATATATAAATGATCAACAATGAAAGTAGTGTAATTATCGTCTATCGATATCATCTACACTCAACTATCTTCAACTATCGTTTGTCCTTACTTAACTATAGTTTGCTCCTTAGGTAACTATTGTATGGTTCCTTTATAGCTATCTTTGGTTCTTACTTAACTATAGTTTGCTCCTTAATAACTATCATTGATTCTTTGATAACTATCCTTGGTTCTTAGATAACTATCGATAGGTATTCACCTGTAATTGTTAAACAATTAACAGAAATAGTCAAAAAATAGTTTTCAGCTGCGAGCTATGCACCCCATGCCACAGCCTCAGCAATTTTCTAGCCAAACAAAGCCTGAAAAGCGTAAAGTTTTATTTTATTCTAAGCTGTGGGAGGTGGAACCAACCCACCCACCCATGGCTTGATTAAATGCTGGGTGCAAATTTAAAGCATTGTTAATTATTTAAGTTGTTGGTGGGCCCTGGGCGCGGGCCGTTCTAGTGGTATTAAATTAGCTAAATAACCCAGGATGGGTTGCCAACCCGTGAACAGGAAGATACGCACTGCTACGCACGCATGCGAGTGTCGGCTGGGATGTTGATAATGCGAGCAGAGCGAGAGGCGAGAGGCGGCAGGAAGTGCGCGCTTTAGCTCGCAGCGCGCACATGTATGTGTGTGTGTGAGAGAGAGAGGGAGAGAGAGAGAGGGGGGAGCTGGGTTCACGGTCGCCAACTGGCGATAATTTTGATAGCAGCCATTTAGCTGAGACCTTTTGCACCCAACAAGCCTGTGCACTCGCTGGATTTTCATTCTCCACTCTTTGCTTTTTTTTTTTGTTTTTTTTTTGTTTTGTGTGAAGGAAACCACAAACTGTTGCAGGAAAGGGAAAGCGGTACAGGAAGGGGCTGAGCGGCCGCTAAGCGTGTGAGTGTTGAAAACTTTTGTCGGTGGCCAATTTCATGCTGTTGGATTATTTATTTGAATTGATGTGCGGCCTGGCTCCAGCTCCAGCTCCAGCTACAGCTCCAGCTACAGCTCCAGCTCTCCCCCATGGAACATGGCTCTGCTGCTTGTTCTGCTGTTCTGGCTGCCTGCCACGGATTTATATAAATTTTCTGGTCGCTCAACTCAAGTGGCTGCCATTTTAACTTTCTGGCAGCGCCTTCTGCTGATGCCCGTTATGGCCCGTTGGAATGTTTTGGCCAAATGCAGCAGCTGCCGCTCGGCTGACTGCCTGCCTGCCTGCCTGCCTGGAGTCAATGGCATTCACACTCGCTCATTGTGTTGCATAAATAAACAGTTGCCACACGAACAACTTGGCAGATTTGTCTTGAACTCTTTAGCGCTGTTTGCTCGCCCATCTGCTCTGGGCACTGGGCGTGGCCTCGACCTCTTGACCCTGCGCATGCATCTTAATCTTGGCTGCAGCCAAGAATGCCGTCACGTCAGGCCCGGCCCTAAGCTCAATCGATGGCTAAAATCACTTTCAGCACTCCCCACTTGTCTAAAATTATTAATTTGAAAAGTCTTTTGAGCTCAACACTTGAATTTGATAAACTCCATAAAGCAGCCTGGCCGAGTTCTAAGCAGCTTTGCAGCCTCTGCTCTGGCAGTTAGGTTAGCAGCTCACTTTATGCCTAAGCTGTGGACATTTCGATTTAATCTTTAAACTTGCTGCTTGTTTTAAATTAGATTTTCTATTCATACTTTAGCTGCTGGCCGGCATTTCATAACAGCCTTCTCTATATGGCCATTTAAATTAAACAACTTTTGCAGGCAGTTGGCTTCCCACCGGCCAAAGCTCAAGTTGGGCGTCAGAACTGTAGTTGAGATTGGAGATGGAACTAGTGACTAAAGACTGTTGTCTGTTGGAGCTAACGATGGCAACATCGATAGTATTGATGGACGATAGTATGTTGTTCGATGTTGATATATCGTCTCACGCTTCTAAGTTAACTGACGATCTGATAGTATACAGGAAGGACATTTAGGCTACTCTTTCTTTAAGTTATATATGTATTATTGTTGAAATTTCTTAATAATATTAGAGTTTTTTTCCATATACTTTAGCCAGAACTAGAATTAGTTCTCTGTGGAAGGCAGTTTGAGCTGCAAAGTCATCGATAGTTGCTCCACTGTATGGTTTCACCCATCGAAGGCTCCATCAATCGACTGAACAGCTCCAACTGCCTGCCACAGAGAACTAGTTCTAATTCTGGCTGAAGTTTTTGCTGCTTTTTCAAGCTCTCACTTTATTTATAGCCACATTTCTTCACTCTGCTTGAGCCCCACATACTTAGCCCACTCATCTTTACTAATTGTTTGCCAAACAACAACAGAGAAGCCTTAATTATTAGCGCATTATAATATTACAAGAAACTGTTGTCAGCACTTGAGAGCATTTTAGTGAAGAGCACTTGGCGAACAATTGACTATTGAGGCTGCATTAGATCATGTTTGTGTGGAGAGAGTATTGGCTGTGCGAGCTGCAACAACTTGTACTTCCGCCTCGTATAGCTGACACCTTGCGTACATGTTTTAATGGCTCTTATTTTTAGCTCAAACCAACAACAAAAAAGAAGAAGAAGCTCTGTGTCCTGTGACGTCTTTGTCGACCCTTCACTGACTGCTGCTGGCTGCTGGCCACTTAGCTCCTGACCCCGGCGAACCTGCTTAGCTCTGCTGCCTGCTTATATTAAACAAATCCAATCCAATAATTTCGGCTCATGCATAATAAAAAAGGCGACGGACGAGCGATGGCTTGAAGAGGGTCACCAGCACAAGAGATATAATAACAGAGCGACAACCAAAGAGAGAGAGTGAGAGAGAGAGAGGGAGAGAGGGAGAGGGAGAGCGCAAGCTTATGTATCTCTGAAATTGGAATTGAAATGGGCATGGGGAGTGCGACACTTGGCTGTCAGTGCCAGGCGACTACGCGACTATTTTTGCCAAAATATTTTTCCATTTTTTTGTATTTTTTTTCTGTTTTTTTCTGCACCAAATGCTGACTAAGTGCCGATGCCGATGCCGACTTCGCTCTGTGCACCCTTTTTACTTTCATTGGAGCGCAAATAAATAAATTTAATGCGCCAACTGGCTAAAAAAAAAAAGAAAGGAATTGCTGTTGGCCCGTTTCGGACACTTGTGGCGGTTGCAGAACACAGAAAACAGAGCCAAAAGCCCGCTGGCCCAGCAGCTTACGCATCGAGGCGAGGATTAGATACAGTGCCAGCCACATTGACGCAGCCTCTCTGAGACTGTATGTGTGTGTGTGTGTCGTTCTGTTTGTGTACATTAATCAGTTTATTTATTTTTGTGTCTAAAACTTTATTTTTGGCAGTTTGCACTGACTGGTTGAGGCTGCCAAAGCTATATATATATATATAGATATGTCTCAATTAGAGTTGGAGCGCTATCGATAGTGCCATCTCTAGGCTCTATATTAGATATAATATATATCATTTGCCATAATTGCAAATCGAGCAAATCGAGCAATAATGCTGCTGAATTATGCATCAAGATAAACGTTTTTTGGGGGCTTTGTGTGCTTAACTTGTTTTGCCTCAGATTCTTTTTAGGCTTTGCCTGCAACAACGACGACGTCACATACAAAAGCAATTAGAAGCGTCTAACATGTGTAAAGCCCACACAGAGAGGGAGAAAGAAAGAGAGAGAGACTCACTCACACACTCACACACACACTCGTGACATGATTATGGCAATGAACATGAAGCAAACTTGAGGCGTACGTATACTTTTTGACTTTGCCAGCAGCGCCACGCCCACTGTCAGAGCAAACGCCCACACATATTGCACGCTTTTACACTGTCAATGGGCACTTGAATGTTGACAAAAGCTTTCAACTGGCATATACAACCACTTAAAAGAGGAAAGCACTGCCCCGACACACACCAACACACACACACACACATAGCTAGAGATGTGAATTTGTGTGTGTGTGTGTTTATTTTTTTCATCTATCTCTGCCGCGAGTTGAAATGAGCTAAGCCGCCGCACCACATGACATCCTGAACATGCTGAAAGAAAGTCCCCGGGCCAGTCGCATGAGCCAACTGTCTGTTTGGCTATCTGTTCGTCTGTGTCATAAGCAATGCGCTCGACAATAATTCTCTTTGTTGGCCTGAGCTGCCAGCGGTTGTCTCTTGTTGCATTCCGACGGCAATGGAACGTCTGATGCTGCCACCAAATCTTCATGCTCCCCCCTCACTCACTCACACACACACACACACACACACATATATACAGTCACTCATTTTTATGAGTTAAGTGCTATCCACACAGCACCCTAACCTTGTCCTTGTCCCCCACCAGCCCCAACCACCACTCAAAGCTGGCCCCGTTACACAGTCGCCCAGTGCCCGTGTTACTTGCCCACTTATTGTGCTGTTGTTGACGCAAATCCTCTTAACTAAATCAATTTTCATTTGTGTTTACGTGTGTGTGTGTGTGTGTGTGTCCCTCTCTCTCTCTCTGTCCCTCTCTCTCTCTCTCTCTGTGCGTGTGGACATACGTATACAAATGCCCATGGACTTGGGCCAGCTAAATAATTGTGCTTGTATTTCGGATTTCTTCATATCGTTAGTTTGAGCCCTGAAAAGTATGCTATATATTTTGTTCTTCTCTTTCATTTTGCCTCATTCGCCTCACGCTCGCTTTGCTGCGACTGTTTGACAAAGAATTCTGATTTAGTTGTGACTTGAGTAACATATTTGAGAGAGAGATACTTAGAAACAGATATATATATATATATATTTAGGGAGTAAGTGAAAGAAACAAAGATGGCGCTAGTGTAACTGATCCGCTAGTTACAAGCGATATTTCAGTCCATTTATATTGATATTAAACAAAAGCCATCAATGCCTACCCAAACTAACGCTGCTTTCAACAGCTCTAGCAAATATTTTCTCTTTTATGCAAATATTTAAAATTATATTTTTGATTAAATTTAATATCATTATGAAAATCGATAAGCCTTTGAAGCTGCATTGTGCATGCATGAATGCGCGAAGGAGTTGAGTGCATATTTGCTCGATTGTGTCACGCCCGCGGCTATTTGACACAATTGTCCATATGTGTGTATGTGTGTGTGTGTGTGTGTGTGTTGCACAGTTGATGTGTTTGGCAGAAACTGCAGCTGCTGTAACACTTTGGCAGCAATGCCTGACGGCAATGTCCATCGAATGTTCTCTGAATGTTCTCTCGATGTTCTGTGCCACTTGCTGTAGTTGTTGCTTGTTGTTAAACGCTATAATTGATACAGTGTGCTGCACCTGACACGCCAACATGACTCGATGTCTCTGTGTCTGTGTGTGTGTGTGTATGAGTGTGCGGAGCTTAATTAGCACCTGACACATGCATACAGACAAGTGCAGGTGTCTGTCGGCTGCGCAGTCACAGAACTGAAGCCAAAGCGCATTTAATGACAAGTTAATTTTCCTCTGTGCGTACGTGCAGGTGTTTCTCTATGACTGTACTATGGTGTATGTATGTGTGTGTGTGTGTGTGTATCTTTCCGCCCTTTTGGTATTAGAAAATCAACACACACAGCAGGCAGCCAGCCGATTGACAGCCAGCTGTGGGCGAGTGTCAATTTAATGATCAAATTGAAATTAAATGAGCTGTCATTGTCGTTGACTGAAAGACTATGCGAACTTAGGTGTATATGTGTGTGTGTGTGTGTATACGTGTGTGTGAGTGGAGTCTGCTTGGCTTAGCCTTAAATATTAGTGGCTTGTCAATAGCATTTGGCATATTGGGAAAATTCAAACGTTTATGCTTAAATGAATGTGATTAACAGTTCCTTCCTCTACCTGAAACAGTCAATGCCTCTTTCTCTCTCTCTCCCTATATCTATCAATGTCTTGTTCTGTTTTCGGTTAATTGTTATTATAGCTATTATTACTGTCATTCTGCTGATGTATTTACTGATATATCTGCCTTGTTAAGCTCTTATGTAATTTGTAATATATTTTCTGTCTATGTCAATATCTCTTCTTTTATCCACTCTCATTATACATCACTTTCTAGTCATACCTCTATCTCCCTCTCTCTCTTTATATATACATATATACATTTATATCAGTCTCTTATTGATTTCTTCTTCCTGAGTGAGTCTCTACATTTTAAATTCTTTCTACTTTTCAACAACTCCTCTCTCTGCCTTTCATTCACTTCTTCTTCTATTTATCTTATCTCTTTTCTCTTTTCCTCTCTGTCAGTGTATCTCTTCTCTTACTCTCTCTCTCTCCTTATATCCTTTTTCCCTATTTCTCGCAGTCCCCTTCTATTTTCGGTCATCTTTCTTCTCTCTTTCTTACTATTCCCTCTTTCTTTCCCTTCACTCTTACTTTCTATATGCCATCTTTCTTCTCAGTTCATACTATTTTCTCTCTCTCTCTCTCGCCTTTATCTCTTTTCGCTTTCTCTTCTGACTGTTTTCTGTTTCTTTCTTCTTTTTCTCTATTCACTCTCCCATGTTTCTCTTATTCTCTATCTTCCTCTCTCTATCTCTCTGTTCGCTCTCTTCTGTTTCTGTTTCTGTTATTCTCTTTCTTCCTCTCTCTATCTCTCTCTCTCTGGCCTCTGGTTTTTCTCTTCTCTTTCTCTCATTACTCTCTTGTATTCCTCTTTTCCCTCTCTATCCCTTATTCTCTCTCTTCATCTCTCTTTTCTTTTATCTTATTCTATCTTATTCTATCTTCCTCTCTCCCTCTCTCTCTCTCTCTCTCTCTCTCTCAATCTCTATATATCTATCTATCTATCAATCTCTCTTTCTCTCTCCCTTTTCTTTTACCTTGCTCTATCTTCCTCTCTCTCTCTCCCTATCACTTTCTTTCTAGCTCACACTACCCCCAAACTGTCCTTACATCTTTATTTCTTCCTCCATTCAAATTTCCGCCACTTCAAACTTATACTTATAGTATCAGATCTTTCAACTTTATAATCTAAATGCTAGCTAATATATTTTCTTAAAGCTGAAAAGTTAATATTCCGCTCCGACAGACTTTGTTGCGCTTTAGTCAAGTTTCAGTCGCGACAATTATGCAAGAGTTTTTCGGATTTTCTGCAATTTCTTTTTTTTAGTTTTGACTCTTCTTCTTCTTTTTTTTGGCGTGTCATGTTTAAAGTTTGCACATTAATTATAGCCAACGTGCTGGCAGTTACTAGCTGCCACGCCCACGTCTGTACAGTTGAACACGCCCCTTGAGCGAGTCCATCTGTCAGCTGGGAGCTGGGAGCCGGAGAGCTGGGAGCTGGGAACTGGGAGCTGGGAGATGGGAGAGCTAAGATTTTTGTTAATTTCATTCGAGTTTGGCGTATTTTAATTACGCCGGACGACAGTTAGCTTTTTACGCCCGCAACAAAATGCGCTTTAACTGTTTCGCAATTGCGAATTGCGAATTGCGAATTGCGTATTGCAATATTTATTTGATTTTATTTGCCATATAATTTATCGCTTTATTTACAGCCAGCCACACGGCAGGGATAAAATAAACACACACTTAATTGTGGCCAACATGACAAACGTTGAGCTGGCCCTGTCACAAAAACTGCCAGCAATTAAATATGCAGATTTCAATATTGCATAACTAAGTGCACATGTGCATGTATGTGTGTGTGCATGTATGTATGTGCATGTGTCACGTTCGCATGCATGCATGTACATGTATCGCATGGCATATCGCTTAACTGTCTGCCTCTAGGCCGGCCTGCCTGTTCGTCCGCCTACTGACAGCTGCCAGAAAACTTTACAAGCTCCAGCCCGAGTGTCCATAGTTATTATAATGAATTGAATGCAGACCTTAACTAAAGACTGTGAAAGTCTAAAAAGACAATTTGATAAATGCCTTTTGAATGCAGCTAAATATGATAATTCATTTGAATACTTAATCGAAACACTCACACACACAGGCATGCAAAGGTGTATGATTGTATAAGGCCATCGATAGTGGTAGTTTCTTCCATCGATCAACTTTATGGAAAAGACTTTCCTTATAAATTCCTTTCAAAATGTTGTCTTTATCGCATTACTAACTAAATTATAATTGAAAATTATATACATATATATTTTCCAATCTGAGCTTCTACTGGCTGGCTCTACTCGATAGTTTCTCCTATCAATGGTTGAATACACTTGATCTATCCGGCTCGACGGACCTTGAACACACTCGCTGCGTTGACGATCAGTAGTATATTGATTTTATTCTTCTGAGCCAGTGTTTTTATATACTGACTCATGCAAAATTTCAACCCTTAAATCTAGCTTATCTATCGCAGAGTTTGTAAGACTCAGCGTTGGTGTTTATGTACTTAGCCTATTCATAGATTCCAAACATGTGACCCTTCTCATTTCTACGTACTTCAACCTAGTCGTTGAGTGCGTAGATGACATGTTTATGATCTTCGGCTAGTTCTGTATGTTCATGCCTGAACAATGGTATCTCCATCGATCGACTTAACAGCTCTACTGTCTATGGATAAAACTTTCCTTTTAAATTGCCTTCAAAATATTGTGTTTATCGCATTACTAACTAAATTATAATTGAAAAATATATACAAATACACTTTCCAATCGAAACTTCTTAATAATAGGTAAAAATAAGAGTTTTTCCCATAGCAAAATGATTTCAATATAAAATGTAGTATCTATTAATCTGCCAGAGCCTGAGGCAGTGGCAAAAGGCAGAAAGAAGCTTTCGCTCAGCCAAACTGCTGTCTGCCAGCAGGTAACTGGCTGTTGAGACAGACAGGCGGAAGACGAAGGCAGGCAGACAGCGACAGGCTGGGAAGGCAGTCAGTCAGTCAATCGAACAATCAATCATTTGGAATGACAGCTACATCGACTTAAGTCAAAGGAAATGCGTGCAGGCAGGCCAAGGCTAGCTCCTGCCACCTGCCTACAGATGCCTACACAGATACTTGCGCGCTCTCCCTCTCCCCCTCTCTCCCTCCCTCCCTCTCTCTCTCTCTCTTTCTCTCTTCTTTTTCGATTTGCCTTTGCTTTTTTTGGTGTATTTTCCGTGCTGTGCGCACACATGCATACATTGATTTATAAGCCTGGGCCGCCAAAAATTGAATGTTATTGCTTGAATGGCCGCAATTTACTAAAAAGCCTCGCCACGCCCCACGCCCCGTGCTCCGCCCCTTTAAGCCCTCTCCGCGCAAGCTGTTATTTATGTGCACGTTTATTTATTAGATGGCCCCCAGACACTTGATAAAATTAAACGCAAATGGACGGCAATTTTGCATTTGGCATTTTGATTTTGACACCGTGGCACCGGGACCATGGCAGGACTAGGCAGGACTCGCGTGTTAAATGTTTGGTCGTTCGTCTTGGACTTACCAGAAAGTAGACAGCGAACGGCATTACGACTACGGCGACCAGCAGATCGGCTATGGCTAATGACACTATAAAATAATTCGTAACCGTTTGCAGCGATCGCTCGCGGCAGACGGAGAGGATGACGAGTATATTGCCGAAGAGCGTGAGGATCGGAAACAGGATCAAGATGAGCGCCCAATAATTGTGGTCCACTGCAAAAAGAAGAAAAGAGAAACATTTAGAATACGTCAAACGGCAAACAACAGACGAGACGAGAGGCAAATGATATGGAAATGGATTCGGGCTACGACTTCATTTGAATACGGCAAATGTATTCGGAAGAGGAGAGTGAGATGTGAGTGGAGTGAGTATTCACTGGAGCTGGGTAAGAACAAAGGGTAAGGGGTCGCAAGAGAGATGAAGGCAGCTGAAGCTGAGAATGTGTATTCTGTTATTGTGCAAGCAAAAAATCGATATATATCGATTTACAGTTTTTATATTGAAGTACGTCGGAAGGCTTAGAAGAAGGTTTGGTATTAGCCTATTCAACAACTTGTTTCTCCATTTGTACTAAATCTTTATTGAATAAGAGGTAATTAAGGGTATTTCTGTAAGATTATCAGATTATCTTTCCCAAGAGTTAAGCCAAGATAGCTGTATAGACAGTCCACAATCAACTTAACAGACAATCGGACAATCTCTTGCACTGCCTAGAGCCTTATGAGTACTTGACTCCTTAGCCAGAGTATGGAAAGGATTCAATTTGCTTCACAAATACTCACCAATTCGCAGTTCATGGCATGATTCCGATGTTAGATTTAGCGTTGCATTCGTGCAATTGGTTCGATAGTTTTCAATGTAGAGACTCGTGAGGTTCTGATCGAGGAGAACGCTGCTGGCCGTTGTCGTGCTGACAGTTGTGCCCGAAACCGTGCTGCCATTGTAGTTAGGAAAGTAATCGTTAAAGTTTTCTAGGAGCAGCATGAAGGAGCTGCCGCCCGTGCTGGTACCAGCAGCACCGTCGCCAACGCCACCGCCACCGCCACCGCCACCGCCACGATCTACGCCAGCACCACCCGCTTGGGCGCCTGCACCACTCAGCCAGACGGCATTCGCATCGTAACTGGCGGCGACTGTCGTCCGATTTGTTAGCGTTGTCGCTGTGCGCTGCAGGAGCTCGCTGGTGGCATCCACTTCCGCGTCCAGGCTGCCGCCATTGAACCCGCCCAGCACACCATAGTCCGCCTCGCCGTCGGCGACATTCTCGAGCGCGCTCTCCTCGGCGCTGTCAATGAGCGCAATATCCTGTGCATCCTGTGCCGATTCCCCGTTCAGCTGCTGCTCCACAAAGTTACGCAGCGCATAGAGTCCGCCACCCTCCTCCTCGCCATTGCCTTCAAAATTGCTTCTACTGCTGCCGCTGCTGTTGGCATTGCTGCTGGCGCTGCTGCTGCTGCCGCTGCTGATGCTGCTGCTGCTGCTGCTGCTGCTGCTGGGCAGCGTGCTGTTCTGTACATCGCCCATGTCCAGTGTCAGCCAGCTGAGGGACTCATTGAAGCTGCTGACACTGCTACTGGTGGGGCTCGACGATGTCAGCTCGCTGCTCAGGCTGAGATTGTTGCCACCGGCAGCGCCCAGCAGCCATTCGCTGATGTCATCAATCAACGCATAGCCGGCCTCCTCTGCCGCCTGCGTTTCGTCCAGGGCGCTGGCCACATCATCGTACAGGCTTAGATAGCTGCTGGGCGTCGAGGAGCTGCCGACGCCCAGACTTTCGCCATCACTGCCCATGCCAATACCTGCGCCATCGTCCTCGCCTTGAAGCTCCGCCTCGGCCACGCCTTCCACATTCGGTTCGGCCGTGCGATTGTGCAAACGGCCAAGCAACTTGCCCGCCAGCGATGCTGTTGTTGTTGCTGCTACTGTTGTTGTTGTTGTTGCTGTCGCTGTCGCCTTGGCAATTGTTGCTCGCACGGTAGTTGCTGCTGCTGCTGCTGCGGCTGCTGCTGGCACGACCACAGCGGCGCCGGCTGCTGCGGCAATGGCAGCCATCATGCCGCTGCTGGCCACGCCCACCGTCGCTCTGTCGCCCTAGTGGGGCTCACCTAGAAGCGTAGAGCACGCCGCACGCTGCACGCCAACGCAAAGCTTCCGCTGCATGTTGTTTGCCACAACTCTGCAAATGGGAAATGCGAGAACAGCAATTAGAATTGGATATTTTAATGATGCAGCTGTGTTAATTATAAACTTAGTCTAGAGCTATATATATATATATTTAGTTAACGTTTAGTTTGAGCAAGCTATGTAAGTCTTGCTCTGTTAAGCAACTGTAATCAAGGGCTGCTCAAAGTGCTCTCTTCTCGAAATACTATATATAATCTTAGTCAAATTTCTTCGTCTTCTTCTTTTAGGCATTTTTTATATATTTTCTCTAGTCTTTTCTCTACAATTTTTTTAACAATTTCAAATCGAATTTCAATTAACAATTCATAAAATATTTAATAAATATAAATTTTTATTTAATTTACATTTAATGAAATATATTACTGACAATAAGATTATTTTCTTGAGGTTTCATTCTACAACATTGCATAAAATTCATTGAACTATCGCAAAAATGAATCTGCAGCGATACTATCGATGGTTTTCAGTGCTCTCACAACTGCTAGAGCATTTAACATTGCTCATAACATATAGAAATATATATGATATTAAGTTATATATTCAAAGACTTGAGTTAATATTTAGATATACAGCTGTGTTCAAAATAATAGCAGCGCATATAAGCTCTGATTTTAAGATTGATAAATAATATCATAATGACTACAGATTAATAATTTTTTTTTAAATTTAGTATTTATATTTCATTTTAAACAAAATAAGAGTGTTTCTTCATCAAAAGACTCCTTTTTTTATTTATAAATTTATGCTGCTATTATTTTGAACACAGCTGTAAGTCGAATTGGTCAACGCTAGGCGACAGTCAATGGATCAAAGTCTTTTCAACTCGCGCTATAAACATAGGTTAATATATATATCAATTTATTCTGCTATGTTATGCTAATGTTATGCCACGAACTCAGTTCTAGCCTAGGCTGAGCACAGCAATATGCAAGAGCGAAAGAGAAGGAAAACTCGGAGCTGAGCTGAGCTTGCTCATTGCTTATGCTCTTTCAGCTATGTTAAGTTAAATGTTACTAACAAATGTTAATGTTATTATATCAATTATGTACATATATATACATATATACATACATACATGCCCACATTTATATATCCACCTGCGTTTATTTAATAAACAACTAAAATTAATTGTAAAAATGTAATTGATTTATGCAAAAATAAGAGAAAAAATAAGAGAGAGAGAGAGAGAGCGAGAGAAAAAGAGTGAAAAAGTTATTGTTATTGCGTTTGATTGATCGATTGCTGTGGGCGATTTATTTTAAATATTAATAATATTGGCAGGAAGCACAGTGAACGCAGCTGGAGGCCGCCTGGAGGCCACGCGGTGCACGCATGTTTAATTGCAATTGCATTTAAATCGCGCAGCAGGCACCAGAGAGCGAGCGAGAGAGAGAGTGAGAGAGCGAGAGAGAGAGAGAGAGAGAGAGCGAGCATTCGCTTTATTTAATGCTGCCTTTTGCGCCAATGCAATTATCTATCCATCTCTGTAGTTGGCCGGCCCCCCCGCACGTTTAATTACCCTTTAATCAATTTATTGCCAATTATTCTACAAAAAGCGCCGAACGAAAATTGTATAATTTAATTAAGTTAGCAAAAGGTTTTTATGTGTCGCGGCCCAGCCATTTGAGCCAACTGAACTAACTGTCTTTCTTGGCTGCTTTCAGCTCGCTTTCGCCCAGCCAAGCAGTTGAATGAAAGAGGGGCGGCTGCCGGGCTGTTTCTCCTTCTCTCATCTTTCTCTCATCTCTCTCTCTCTCTCTCTCTCTCTCTCTCTCTCTCTCTGTGTTTCGCACCTCCACACACACTTTACAATTTGCGCTTTTGTATTTGCCAATTGGCGCTGATTAAAGCCTGCTTAGGCGTTGGCCCATAATTAAGAGCTGGCTCATTGTGCTCTAATCAGACCGAGAGCATCGAGTGAGCATCTAATGGCAGCGTGTTGCCATTGCCCATTTTGTCCACTTTGTCCAATTTAAGTTCTAAAACCACGCCTCGACTTCACTCAAGTGCAACGAATCTTAACACTCCGAGGTAAATGAGGCGCAGCTGATTGTCCGCTGATTTGCCTCGGATTGATATGGATTAGGAGTAGTAGGAGTAGGAGTAGGAGTAGTAGGAGTAGGAGTCAGTCTTCTCTCTGTCTCTTTCTCTGTCTCTCTCTCTGCCTCTCTCAGTCTTCTCTTTGTCTCTTTCACTGTCTCTCTCACTGTCTCACTCTCTGTCTCTCTCTGTGTATCTCTCCCTGCCTCTCTCTCTCTGTCTCTCTCTTTCTCTGTCTCTCTCTCCCTCTCTCTCTCTCTCTCTCTCTCTCTCTCTCTCTCTCTCTCTCTCTCTCTCTCTCTCTCTCTCTCTCTCTCTCTCTCTCTCTCTCTCTCTCTCTCTCTCTCTCTGTCTCTCTCTCTCTCTCTCTCTCTCTCTGTCTCACTCTCTGTCTCTCTCTCCCTCTCTGTCTCTCTCTCTCTCTCTCTCTCTCTCTCTCTCTCTCTCTGTCTCTCTCTCTCTCTCTCTGTCTCACTCTCTGTCTCTCTCTCTCTCTCTCTCTCTCTCTTTCTCTCTCTCTCTCTCTCTTTGTCTCTCTCTCTCTCTCTGTCTCTCTCTCTCTATCTGTCCCTCTTTCTATCTCTCTCTCTCTCTCTGTCTCTCTTTCTCTCTGTCTCTCTCTCTCTCTCTGTCTCTCTCCCTGCCTCTCTCTCTCTCTGCCTCTCTCTTTCTCTGTCTCTCTCTCTCTGTCTCTCTCTCTCTCTCTCTCACTCTCTGTCTCTCTCTCTCTATCTGTCCCTCTTTCTATCTCTCTCTGCCTCTCTCTCTCTATCTCTCTCTTTCTTTCTCTCTCTCTGTCTTTCTCTATTTCTGTCATACTTGCTCTCTTTCTCTTCCAACTTGCTCTCTCGCTCTCTCTTTTCAGTAATAAATTTACTATAAAGTTTTCGTCTCGCTGTTCGATTCCATTTGTACACACTTTATGCTAAACTAATATGCCCTTTTCCTGCATTTCTTCACAGAGCATATTCCTATAATTCCAGACATACAAATACTTTAATAGAAACTAAGGTACAGACACTTTGCATTGACCAAAAATTGCTTTTGATTTAGTTGATAAAAAATATTTTCTTTTGCAATTATTGAACTGCGTACAGAATGTCTACACAGCTTGAAGCGGACTCTTATACATAACTCATATCTATATATAGCTTTATTCATATATATATATATCTATAGGTAATTCCGAAGCGTGTCCGCGTGTCAAAACGTCTAGTCAAATGGGCACATAATGCGATCGTAAACGTGTCGAGCTGTGCGTGCCGTGTGTCGCCCCCTGGGCGTGGAGGGTGGGCGAGTGTGTGTGGAGTACTTTTATTTGGGTCTTGTTGCGACTCACATGCAGATGCCGCAAGATAGTGGCGAGATGCCGTGTTGTGGCTGCCGCAGAGACGTGCCACTCAAAATCCGTGCCAGCTGCCAGTGCCAGTGCCAGGGTCTGGGCCTGGGCCAGGGCCAGGGCCCGGCTCAAATAAAGAAATGAGCAAATTGTTGGCTCTAATGAAATTTTGGCGCAATACGCAAAAGCGAGCGAATGACGAAGAAGAAGAAGAAGAAGGAAATCACAAGTGGCCCAAGGAAAGGCCAAAGCGAGTAGCGAAAGACCCAATACAGAGAGCTGCACTTGAGTGTGTGTGTGTGTGTGTGTGTGAGAGTGTTTTGGTTGCCTTTTTCATTAATTACTACAGCAAATGGCAATAAGAAGTAGAAGAAGAAGAAGGAGAAGAAGAAGAAGAAGAATAAGTAGTAGCAGCAGACCAAGAAGCAGATGGAGAGCAGCCAACAATGCCGAGAACTCAACACAATTCCAACTTGGCACTGAGCTGAACTGAAGTCGTGTAATTAATTTCACTTTCGCTTGAGCGATGATTTTGAATATGCGACGACCGCACGCAATCCATGCGAAAATCGAAAAATACTGTGGATAACCCGTGGCTCGGGGCCAGCCGGAGGCTAACCCTGGCCCAGGCCGAGGCCCAGGCCCCCACCAAGGAGCAACCTTAGCCCTGGCCAAACAACTGAGAGTAAGAGTGTCATTTCCTGTCGCTGGCACCCCATTCATACAGAACCCAGACCCAAACCCAACGAGCTACCCCCCTCCCTCCCATTGGCGGTCCCAGCTCGACCCAACTCGACATGCGACCACATAATTTAGACTTGTTTGTTGTTGGAATGGAATTGTTTTGTCTCTCTGCCATACTAATCAGCATTGTAGGCATACTAATGGCATTATTATGGCTGCTGCTGATGCCGCTGCTGCTGCCTAGCACTCGCCCAGCCAATTGCCAAATCATATAAGTATAGACTCCTCCAGACTTATACTTCAGCAGTTGACTAAGTATTGCCCAAGTAGAGGACGAACTACTTATTAAGTTCTAGTTGCTGCTTAAGCAACTGTCAGGATATTTAGCCTCGAGGTTTGTTATGAATAGCGAGATGGAGATGGAGATATGTATAGATATTGATATGTAGATATAGATATAAAGATATATATGTGAATGGTTTGCTTTCCTCCTTAGGTAAGGACTACCTCGACACTTGCCATCCAACTTGACCAAAGGTTAAGGAAATCTTTAAGGAAGTCAATCAAAGAAGTTCATATCGTTCATATGTGACTTTCTATTGAATTTCTCTCACTATCTCTCTCTCTATACTCTCCTCTCTTTCTCCCACTATATCCCCCCTCTCTCTCTCACACTTCTGGCATCGATCCAGGCATTTGGAGAGCAACAAGAGCTGTCAGGCAAAACTAATTGCTTGGGACTTCACTTCCAACTTTTTGGCACTCGCCGAGTCGCTGGAGTATGACATTGCAGCAATCGCAATGTCGCGGTTCATTTACAACATCCTCGAGGTAGACGAGGCGATGAGATGGCAACAGGAGGCCCGAGGAGCTGTGGCCCGACTGTGAGTAGCTCACACACACACACACACACACACACACACACACACACACACACACACTTCCACCTATGCCAGCCACAATAACCACGACACTCAATAAATCAGCAAGTGTAATTATTTTCGACGCCATTGGCGGCACTCAGAGCACGCGACTTAGCACAACACACACACGTGAGTGTGAGTGTGTGTGTGTGAGAGAGAGAGGGTAAGGCAGAGCGAAAAGTAAGCCCGAAACAATTGAGGCAAAGTTTGTCAGGCAAAGAGCAGCAGCGGCAACTGTTTGCAGCTGCCTCACGTGTGGCTCACGGCCCAAGGTTATAGCTGGGCAAAACAGGAGCTTGCCACTCCCCCCTCCAGCCCCCCACTCCCTTGGCAAATTCCATTGCCATTGCCATTGCCAGTGGCCCCTTCAGGCATTTGTTAGCAATTAATTTGTTATATTTTTGCCGCTTTTTGCTGCACTGCGTCGAGTCACATATTTCAATGTATTTATTTATGATGACGTCGACGTGCGGAATTTCGTGGCACGATTACGAGTATTTGCCTGAAATTGAGTTGACGCCAACGCCCACACACACACGCACACACACCCAGATAGGGTTGCTGCGATAAGCAAATTGGTTTCCGATTTAGTTAGCGCGTGCATGCGACTGGGACACATTTAGCCCAAAGGCGCAAGCGAGCTGTCCTGGCCAGCAGCAGTGAGCAGCTGGCGCTAAATAAATTTTACGACTGGCAATGGGATGCTGCGGCTGCGGCTGCGACTGCGGCTGACTATGCCCCCTGGCTGGCCCACGACATATGCTCGAATGCCAAACACAATCAGCACTGGGCCGCCGCATTGACAGTGGCGAAACTTTGAAGCGCCCAGCTCAAAAAAAAAAACAAAAAAAAACAAAAAAAAAAACGAAAAGAAAACACCTGACAACTGTCAATAAACAGAAGCCGCACGGGACAGACAACTCGAGCGGCGGCACGTACCGCTATCGAGGCGAGGCTGCACGTCCGACTGTCCACCATTGACAAGGGGCCAACATATTATTGTGAACCACATTGTTGTTGTTGTTATCATTGTTGTTGTTGTTGTTGTTGTTGCTTACGTTTGCTGTGAGTCAGCATGACATTTGGTTATTTTCATTTCTATTAGCCGCAAGTCCCAGGCGTCTGGCGTGCGAACAATTGAAATTTATGTATTAAGTTTCGGCTAACGTTGCGTATGAGTAATGCGACCAATGCGCATACGCTCAGCGCATGAGTAAGCGATCAGTCAATTAGCTCGCTCTCACATTCACTCTTACCACTCTCTCCCTCTCGCTCTCACACTCTTTCTTATCTGCGCTTCGCTCGCTACACTTAAATGCCTCAATTCGCGCCGCGCTTTAGCAGCGGCTCGTTGGTCTAGGGGTATGATTCTCGCTTCGGGTGCGAGAGGTCCCGGGTTCAACTCCCGGACGAGCCCAAAGAGAAAGGGCTTCCTTTAATTTTTCTTCTTTTTTTTTTTTTTTTTTTTGTATTTTGTTTTTTATTTTGCCATTTGGTCCGGGTGGCAAACGGATGCGCGACTAGCGCAAAATATATTTTTGTATATGGCGCAAAAACCGCTTATCGCTTCAAGTCTACTCAAGCGTCAACGGAGCGATTCATTCGAGAATTTCTTATGCTTCAATGAACCAGAAGTGTCGTCGTCGGCGACGGCTACGGTGGCAATCGCGTACCGTTCACATTGATGTTATATATACTATATATATATATATATATTTATTTGCCCTATATACATTGTGGCTTATATATATATATATGTGAATATATATATGCAAACAGTTTATATATATTTATGTATATTTGCGTGTGCTTTGCGCCATTCAGCCCTCACCCGTTTTGCCTGCTTTGTACTGACCCCTTTAACATTTTCAATCTTTATTTGCTTGAGCTATTGTCGCGCTTTCTGTTCTTTGTGTTTTTTTCTATTTTTTTGTGCTGAACAAAGCTTGAATTGCACGCTCAATTTTCCACGCCGTCTAGAGTTTAAAGCCCTAAAAAGAACTCATGTTGAAACACCATTAATTTGAGATTGATCATTAAAATCTTGCCATTTCACTTTAACTTATGCTGCTGCTCTGCTCTAATCTATGAAAAGTTTGTGAAATGTGTGTGACGCAGTGATCGAGAAAGATAAGGAAATGGCAGAAAATGAGGAATTTTTGATTTGATTAATGTAAAGATATAACTTGAGTTAAGTAGAGTGAATACATATGTATAGGAAATTGAATATGTATATGACTATATATATAATATATTTCATTTGAGTAACTAACTCTTAACAGTAAACATTCCATCCATATAGAAGGGGAAGTCAAACTGTTGATATATGAAGTCAAACTCAAGTTCGGAATTTCATTTCATTTACTAACTAAATACTTAAGCTTTAACAGTTGGCATACTGTCATAGAGAAGGGAACTCAATTAATGAATTTCTCTTCATATTCTATAATATACAGCTGTGTTCAAAATAATAGCAGCGCACTTTTTGCTAACAAATATGACCACATTTTATGCATGTTCATTCTTTAAGATCGAACACTAGTACATATTTGTGTATATATGAAATTGACTATAGATTGATTAGTATATATATATATAATTTCTGTAGATATTCAACTTTCCAAAAACTCAGTTTACGAACATCTCTTTGATGGATATCTGAAGACATGTAAAGCGAATGAAAGACTTTTCTCAGTGTGGATCGCCTATCGGTGTTATCTATAACTGCCAATAAAGTTTTTTCTAATTTAGTTTCATATATTTATCAGCTTTTGTAGCGTTTCCTTGGTCCACTTACTCAAGCAGCAAAGTAAACTTCAATCATATAGAAAATATTCAACATTTTGCATGCTTTATGCTGATGACGAGCAGTGTAAATGACTCAGCTTAGACTATATATATATATATGTAGATATCTTTTGAGCATGGTAAATGTGAAGTAGGCCAAGAGTAACAGAACTATACTTAGTTGAATGAATGTCAATGCCAATGAGAACCAGTTTGAAGAGGGAATGAAAGAGTCAAGGAAGGGAATCAGAACCAGAACCAAATATGAATGCATGACAAATGCTGACAGAACTAGAAAGTAGCTCAAGTGAGGCGAATGCACAGTCTTAGCAGTTCTAGTATCTAACTTAGAGCTAAAGCTAAGCGAAGCGATCAGTGCAAAAACAAATAAATAAATAAATAAATAAATAAATATATCATTTCTTATTGGATGGGCAGCACTTTAAAAGCAAAAGACTTATTGAGGCGGCAGTACAATGGGCTGCATGGCGCTGGCCCTTTAAGCTCATAATTTATTCAAGCAAAACATTTTGCATCACAAAAGGGTGCAGCCAACCACCGTTGACCACGCAAATGAGCAGCCAGAGAGAGAGAGAGAGAGAGAGGGAGAGAGATGTGGGAAGAGGAAGGCGCAGAGCAGCGAGTGGAAAGACGTTGCGGAATTATGCAGCAGGAGCAGCAGCACTGCTCTGCCTCGGCCGCTGTGTGGCACACAAAGAAAGTGGCAGAAAATGAGCAGCGAACGGCGAAATTGGCAAACAAAGGCCAACACGATTGACGTGGCAGCTCTCAGCACTCAGCTTACAGCCCTCAGCTCTCAGCCCTCGGAGCCATGGTTTTTTACGGGCTGGCGAAAAGGTCACAATTGCCGGACAATGGACATGCGGCGGGTTAGCCTTTGCCGGGATTGGCTTCTGCAGCAACAGCCGCAGAGAACTAAACCGAGCGTAGCTCTGCGAAAAGGCTAAGCTCTGCTCTGAAAGAATATTTTGTTTTGGTTTCTGTGTTTTTGTGTTTTTTGTGCTATTTGGGAAACATGCTTCCCGGATCGAGCCATCTAATCAATGTTGCCGCCATTTTGCAGCGTGCCACGCCCTGTGTGTGTGTGTGTCGGTGTAGACAATGGAAAATATCTTTCATTAACTAATTAGCTTACTTTTTCATCTAGCTGGCAGAGTCCTCGGCTCTGTGCCCTCTGTCGCCTCTGTCGCCTCTGTCGGCGGCTGTTGCGCTTTTGTTTAGCATCGTCCCACGCCAAAGCCTCCAGCCACAACACCCACACACACACACACACACACACACACACACACACACAGAGAGGACACAAGCTGAAAGGATAACGTGTAAAATACATCTACTAATACAGTTTTTGCTTTGCTGGTGCCGCTGCCGCTGCCATTGCCGCTGCCTTTACTTTTGCTCTTCCTTGTCTTTGTTATTTTACGCTTTACAATTCTTTTGGGCATGGCAGCAAAATTTGTTCAGCAAACGTTGGGCCCAGCCGAGTCCTGTCCCTGTCCCTGCCCCTGTCCCTGTCCATGCCCCTGTCCCTGTCCCTGTCCTTGCCGTTCGCTCGTTCGTTCGCTTTGATTAAAGTGAAAATAAATGAGGGTCCTAGACAGCTGGTGTTGCATGGCGTGTACCCTTAAACCCAACTGCCGTGCCAACGCCAGCTCCAGCCCACTTTCAGCATTCGTCTTTTTCAGCCGCCGGCTGCCCAGCTACCCAGCTACCCAGCTGCCTGCTGCCTGCTGCTTCTTCTGGCGCCAACAGCAGCGAGTGGCCAACTTCATTAGATGCCACTAAAAATACAAGCGCCCAAGGCAACCTCCAGCTCTGCTTTGCCCCCATCCCAACCCCAACCCCACTCCAACCCCACTCCAACGCCATCATTCACCCATGCCGCCAGTGTCCTGTGCACCTATGTCTGCTTTAGTGTTCAGCCTACAATTAAATGTACCACTATGACGCCGAGGCACCTCCACAGGCTCCTCCACAGCATCGGCATCGACACGGCTGCCGTTGCCCAAGTAATCAGACGCAAATTAGTCAAAAGGTGCGGGACCGGGCGGCTCGGCCTGAGCTACAGAACGGTAGCCAGTTAAGAGTTTCGTCTAGATAACATGGTCTAATTTTCTGGGCTCACTCAGCCCATTCAATTAGGCCATTCATAAATTCATCTCCAATACAATTTGCATGGCAAGACAAACCACTTGATTAAAGCCAAAGTTCAAACTGAATGTCGAGCGGGTGACTTTGACTAATATTGAACTTGGCTTTGGGTTAGTAATAGCTGTGATAAGGTATAAGGTATAAGGTATAAGGTATAAGGTATAAGGTATAAGGTATAAGGTATAAGGTATAAGGTATAAGGTATAAGGTATAAGGTATAAGGTATAAGGTATAAGGTATAAGGTATAAGGTATAAGGTATAAGGTATAAGGTATAAGGTATAAGGTATAAGGTATAAGGTATAAGGTATAAGGTATAAGGTATAAGGTATAAGGTATAAGGTATAAGGTATAAGGTATAAGGTATAAGGTATAAGGTATAAGGTATAAGGTATAAGGTATAAGGTATAAGGTATAAGGTATAAGGTATAAGGTATAAGGTATAAGGGATAAGGTATAAGGTATAAGGTATAAGGTATAAGGTATAAGGTATAAGGTATAAGGTATAAGGTATAAGGTATAAGGTATAAGGTATAAGGTATAAGGTATAAGGTATAAGGTATAAGGTATAAGGTATAAGGTATAAGGTATAAGGTATAAGGTATAAGGTATAAGGTATAAGGTATAAGGTATAAGGTATAAGGTATAAGGTATAAGGTATAAGGTATAAGGTATAAGGTATAAGGTATAAGGTATAAGGTATAAGGTATAAGGTATAAGGTATAAGGTATAAGGTATAAGGTATAAGGTATAAGTATAAACACAAGTAAGGATCTCTCCTGTATGCACAACAATTTCATATCATTCCTCAAAGGAGTATTCATAACTCTTGGAACATCCAACTTATATCGACTTACTATATAACATGATCTCGAATTGAAATATATCTAAGGATGAGAATACTCTCTCTCTCTCTCTCTCTCAGACAGAGCCTTCTTTCACTCTCAAACTCTCTCTCTCTCTCTCTCTCTCTCTCTCTGCCCCATCACAGCCCCACAACCTCCACCTTCAGCACTGTCTCCTCAACCGATCTAAATTGCTTTAGTACATTTCAGAGTTTTTTCATCTAAATTCCAAGTATTTTCGATATTCCATCAGGTGTTTGTCGTTGTGTATTTGTTGGCTCATTTATCGCTAAAAGTTGGCGCTATTAAAAGGGCTGCTGGCTCGGGCGTTTTGGCCCGAAATAAAACCACTTATCCAACTAATCAAACTTATGCAATTATTGCAGCTTATTCAATTTAACGCGCATTTGTCTGGGGCTCCCGCACCCACACACACACACACACAAACACACACACACACACACACAAAGCGATGCCAAAACAACAAAAACTCCAATTAAATGCGCATAATACGCAAAACCCATTACGCAATTTAGCCAAAGGGCGTATTCACTACTGTGGGTGGGGGCGTGGGGCGTGTGGGGCTCGGTGGTGCGCTGGCTCAATGGTGGGGCCAAAGTTGGGTAACCCAACAATCACAGCAAGTGGTTTAAACATACAGCTACCATTATGTATTTGTATATTTAGTTTTGGCCAAAGCGTGTTCCACACACACACACTCACACACCCACACACACGCACACCAGTTGTAATGTAATGAAAATCACATAAATTTGTTTAATTGCATTAGTTCATTTGATTGATCAAGATTGCTCATGATATGGATATTTATATACATGATGGGCTTGTGTCAATTTGCTCACCTTCCATTATAATTTTATATACCATTTACAACTGCGTCAAATAATGAACTATCGATGTGGTGATGAGCTCTTCCAGAATGACAATTCCTATTCGCTGCTCTTCGTCCACTGACACAATTATGGAGACCTTTGACGAGTGGCCTCAATAGCCAGCTCGTTCTCACTCAGCTATTGCTGGGACTACGTTCAGCTCAATAGCTATCTTTGTCCCTCTCTCGCTCACGGTGTGGTAAATGGAGCATAGAGCAGCAATGAGCAGCGCTTAGCTAAGACGCAAACTCACTTGGATAATATTTTTACAGCAACTCTATGCAAGCTCTCTGCCTGACACTAATACTACTGCAAGTGTCGAAGCCAATCAGAAATTGAGAAACTTAGTTAGCAGTCTCTGCTATTAATTTCACAGTATAACATCATAATGTTAATGATACGACATATAAATATATATAAAAATAAATATAATAAATAAATATAAATAAATACATAAATAAATTTGTAAAGAAATAAATCAATACATAAAAATAATTTTATAAATAAATAATATTAAAAAAATATATAATTAAATATAAATAATTATATAAATGAATAAAAAATAAATAAATAATAAATATATTAATATCCATCAGATAAGTTCATAAGCTTACTTTAATCTCATTTCAAAATTAAAACTTAAGCCCCAAGCCGACTACAATTCAGCTCAATATCTATCTAAAAAAAAAAAAAAAGTATTTTTACCGGAAATGTCATTCACAGCAATTTCAAATAATGCCAAATTGGAAATGAAAGCAAAAACACTCTTCTAAAATAATAAATATCAAAAGAATTTCCTGCACAAATATCATTTATTATTATAATCGAAACGAAATTTGAAAATAAATTGAAAAGTCAAACTGAATCAGCAGAAATGTTGTCGATATTAAAAACGCAATAAGCAAATGCCCCAAAAATGGGAGAGAAATCTCAACAATAATATTGGCGCAGCAGAGCAAATACTCAAAACAATTCGCAGAATGAAAGTTTGCAAATAAGAACAAAATATGTATATATATATATACTTATATATATATATATATATATATATATGTGTAAGATGAAATTCAATAAAAATATCCACATGCAGCTGTCCGGCCGACCCACTGAGGTTAAACATATCAAACGGGGCAGTCGTCGTCAGCGGGGGGCGTTGGGCGGGGGGGCGTAACAATGGCCCGAAATGAAATGAACTGTAATCAATCGCGTGGTCAAAAAGTCGGACGGGCAATGGTCAACAGTCAGGAGTGATGCCGCCTAGCGGTACAATTGTAATTTCCGAAACAATTTATGGAGCGCCCTTCGTCCAGCCTCCCACACACACACACACACACACACACACACACACACACACGCACACGCACACTTCTTCCAGCCGTAACAACAACATCCCATAGCAGAGAAATGCCAATTATTAACATTTTGGGGCCGAACAGCAAAAAAACAATATATAAAAAAAAAATGAAAAAAAAAATTCCTCAACCGCAAGGTAGAAACAAAACAAATTATTAACACCGGCCGTGGCGGTTGGCGGTGGGGAACTGTTGAAAAATATTTTCAATATTTTGACCATGACCAGACCAGAGGCTGCGAGCGCTTGTCGTAATTCTTTTCCCTCTCTCTCTAGCACTCTCTCTCTCTCTCCCTCTCTCTCTTTGGGTTTTGTTTTAAATTTTAATGCTTTTTACGAAACTTTTGCATACAAAAACATTTTCTGTTTTTTTTCTCTCTCTCCCTCTCTCTCACTCCCTCTCTCTCGCTCTCTCTTTGTGGTTTTTTGCCTTTTTGCTTTTTAACGATTCAACTTTCTGTTGGCTTTACACAGTAGCTGATATTTCATTCACATTTGGCCAGGCCAACAAAATTTATGAAATTTCGCACAGTTACTGATAAGGCAGGGGGCTGGGAGGGGGTCGGTTTGGTGTGTGGGCGTGGCAAAAAGTATCTGCTTCTATGCGCTCCGAACTGCTAATTAATTTTTTTTTGTTATTTTCGCTTTGAAGGACGCTTCAGGTGCAAGCGGCCACGTTGCAAGCTTTCAGCCCACCTGGGAGAGAGCCTAAAGAGAGAGAGCTGACATAGGCAGGGGGGAGGGGGGTGGGTGGTGAGTGTGCATGACCTGTGGCTAGTTACACACACACACACACACACACACACAGAGAGAACTCCGACAGTTAGGGCTCTTCATTGGCAAAGACATGGAGCGCACTTTATCAATTTGATGTTGACAATAATTGCATTAAATAAAGTTTGCTGCGTTATAGCAGCCCAACCTCCCCATGCACACCAATTTTAATGGGTATATATATATAAATGAATGTATATATATAGATGGGCATGAATATCATATTATTAAGTTGCCTGTGTGCAGGCAAACTCAACTAGAAGATACCCTGTCTTATGCCTAGCACTAGCCTCACTCTCTCTCTCTCTCTCTCTCTTTCTAATTAGACATCATATTATAAAGTTGCCTGTGTGCAGGCAAACTCAACTAGAAGATACCCTGTCTTATGCCTAGCACTAGCCTATCTCTCTCTCTCACTCTAATCAGACATCTCTTCTCTCTCCCTCAGGCATCCCAACAGATGTTTCTTTCGTCGCATGTCCATGCTCAAGCACATACGCCAACCCTCCCCCCCCTGAGTGCATGTGCACAGGGTATAATTATAAATTGACGCATGCACGAATGAGTCTGAAATTCTCATTAAACTGAGAGAACAGAACGCCAGCTCGAAGTGTTGCCTGGTTACGGCGCTTAAGACACGACCGAAATGAAATGATTGACTTTAGCAGCGATAGTAGGGAGAGTGGCTGTCGAGTGGGTGGCTGGAGTGGGTGGCTGTAGTGGGTGTGGGGGGTGTGTCGGTAGGAGACAAGCACATGACACCACATGAAAATGCGACAACAGACGAGGAAATAAGAAATTGAATGCCTCGACATGCTCGAACGCGTCAAGTCTGAAACATGAAAATGAAACGCCAGACAGCAGGCAGCTGGGGGGTGTGGGTTGTATATGGGGGAGGGGCAACAATGCCCAAGTGGCAAACATTCCCATGTCACACACACACACACACACACATACAGATAGCTGCAGCTGTGACACAAGGTCCTGGCCATGTCCTGTGAACAGAACGATTGCACGTTCCACTGTTGCTGTACCTTTTGCGGGCGTAATGGGCGTGGTAAACGAGTTGCTGCTGCGTTATTGAATTAAACGTAAAGACACAACACGCACACACACGCACAGAGAGAGAGAGAGAGAGAGAGAGAGAGAGAGAGAGAGAGATGTGTGTTGTGCATATGTATGCATATTTAATGAGTGGGCGGAGCGCTTCGGCAATTTATTGTTGCTCATATTGGACAACGTTAAATATATATATATGTATATATATATATATATATAGTCTTGTGCATGTGTGTGTGCTCTATAAGTGCGAGCTTTTGTCCAATGCAAATGCCGTTCACTTGCGCAAGCTTAAGACAGTTTTATGGCACTTGCCACGCTCTACGAGAACAAGAACAAAAAAAAATTGTAGCTTCTGGCAGCTGATAAACGACTTGCTCAGACAATAAATACATTATAGTTAGCCAAATTAACTTCGGCCCAACAAATTCCAATTGCAATTTATGCTTAGAATACTAGATTACAAGTGCATCTACTATATGTAGGTATGTATATGTATATATATATAGATCTATAGAACTATGTATGCTTAACTCAGCTAAGACTTTTTATACCCTGAACCCATTGAAAATGTGAAAATATATGTAACAGGCAGAAGGAGACATGGCAGACCCCATTAAGTATATATATTCTTGATCAGCTCGATGAGCTGAGTTGAAATAGCTCTGTCCGTCTGTCCGTCCGTCCGTCCGTGTGAACGCAGCGATCTCGAAAACCACAAAAGCTTGAGAAATTTTCAGTGTATATTCATGTGTATCCTACGAGTTTGTTTTAGATTTTCAATAACTCATCCCGTTTCCTTGTCATCGATAAAAATCGATAACTTTTCTTCGTTTTTGTATACCGTAAGAGCTAGAGACTTCAAATTTACTCGTAGTCGAGCCGTCTCGACTAGAGCACTCTTACTTGTCTTATATGAGTTACTCAAGTTGTATCTTCACAAGTTTGTTAGCTAATGGTACAGCTTAAAGTTATGTTTATATATACATTATAGAAAACTAAGAGAAATTCCATAGATAGATATAGATATCTACAGAAATTGTATATATCAATCTATAGTCTACTTCATATACATATATATATTGTAGAAAATTATGAGAAATTTCGTATCATATATCATCAATTGAGTTCTCTTCTATATGATGAACTCTCAACTGTTGAAGCTTAAGTATTTAGTTAGTAAATGAAATATATATATATATTATAGTCTGCTTATACATACATATTCACTTATCCATATATATATTCAATTTCATATATATGTATATATATAATGCCTTCCCAATATACTCCCTTTCTCTGCCAGCTGTTTTAATTATTATTATATATTTTGTTGTTGTTGCTGCTTTTAATGCCCGGCCGGAGAGCTTCCGTCTTAGCACTTGGAAATTATGCGGCTCAGCGGTCCATTTAACACTGGCGGAACCCCAATGGACGGCCAGCCGGAGTCCGCCGGAGCCCTGATTAGTAGTGGATTGTTGTAATTAATAGAAGGCGACGGCGGTTGCCAGGGGGCGGCGGTTGCCAGGGGGCCACTGGCTGGCTGCCACGCAATCTGCGGTAAATGTCATAAATGTCGTATTCGAGTACGCCAAAAAATGCAAATCAAAGTGAACCTTTTTTCGCTTTCTTCGACCACACCCCCCACCCCCCCAGCACCCCAGCACCACAGCACCCACTTTTTTTTTTTTGGCGCTGTTGTCGAGTCCACAAATATGCGCATAATTAATTTGGCGCTTCTTGTTGGGTCTTAGCGAGTTCGAAGCGAAGTAGATTAAATGGAATTTTGTCAAAGTGTTTTACTCATTTTAATTAACCCCCAGCACTGCTGGGCCGGTCGGTCCCTTGGCATCGTTGCTACTCACCAATTCCAGGGTATTTCAGCTCTCAGTTCGACGCGATCAATTCAAAGTGAGCAAATTCCAAAGTATTTAGTCTGCAAGTACAAGAGAAATAATCATTCAGATTAGTCGCCAGATCAAGTGCTTTGGCAGAGCCAGCAAACGTTTACGCCAATTGCCCAGGACAAGTTTAACGACTGAGCCACGGCTCAGCCGTACAGAGCCTCCGTACACGGGCTGCAGCAGCCAGCGTACTATATGTTTTTACTGCCAACAACAGCAGCAGCAGCAGCAGCAGCAGCAGCGCGCGACTGCAGCAGTTAAACCAAAAAAAAATATATGCAAAACAAAGCGTTCGTCATAAAACGAAAGAAGTAAACAAGTAAGTGGGGGTGGGATGGGGTGGTAACGACAAGTGAATACTCTGGAAAGGCAGCGGCCATTTCTCATATATTAGATTCTGTTGGCATGCTGATGATAGTAGATCGTCCTTTATCTCTTTTCTTTCTTCTTCTTTATTTCATTTCTACTTAACAGATTCTAGCAAACTGTCTTTGACTATCTTAGCAGAGTCTATGCTCATCAGTCAGTCTGATATAGATTTAGTTTATATATATCAACATCAGTCAGCATTAACTGCTGGCAAAAGCAATATACCCCATCTACCCCACATATACCCCTTATCTACTCCACATATACCCCTTATCTACCCCTTATCTACCCCCATTTCGTGGGCTTACTGCAGCAGCACAGCACAAAGAGATATGGTAACAACAATATCAATGTTTCCGTCAGCCATCGAAGTGTAGCACGTACATCCTATAAATATATAGATATACATATATGTGGGTGGAGCTGCTCCTACTACCCACCCACACCATTCAAAACTTAAGTGCTTTCATTGCCTTTGTGGATAGATTTCAGTTCTGTTTGGTAGCTGCTGCCATTGACTATGCACAATTTGGTAATATATCAAACAGAGTTTTTACTTTACCTAATTATTGATTCATGTAATCAGATGGAAATATATCTATATATGTATATAATTATACAGTTATATATATATATATATATATTGTTCAGTATAGGGCATATTGGCTTTAAGAAACTTATACTTGGGTTTACTCAAGTTGGCATCGAGTTGGAGTCAGATTCCTCTAGAGTTAGTATCTCTATAGTTATTTAAGAGAGCTAAGGTAAATCTTGACTATCTGTAGTTTACAGTTAACACTTGAATAGATATAACTGTAATATATCCCTGTATTTAACTATAATATGGATAAGAGTCAAGAGTCTATGAAATAGGTAACTCCGCTCTATCTATATCTATATACTGCTCATTAATCTCTCTCTTTTCTCTCTCTCCCTCTCTCTCTCTCTCTATTCACTTCACTCTCTCTCTAATCTTAAATCGTAATTGGTTGTAGCTAAGTTTTTCCAGCTGCTTGGGGACTTGCAGTCGCATTACGTTACATGGACGCACGCAGCTCCAATCCAATCAGCGCTTTAAAATCCCTTTGTTTCGGGTAACGAATTGAAACATTATACCCAATGCTGGGAGTGCAGTCAAATTTCAACTTCGCATAGTTGAACGCCTTTTTCGAGTTGGTAATCCGCAGCGACAAGCATAAAACAAAACGCACTCAACTGGCAAAGTGCCTCAAGATGAGTTTGATCAACTAGCAAATACCCTGTAAGCCGAAGGGCCGGAAGAGCTTACATAGAATACAATATGGAGTGAAAATAGAGGGAAATTTCACATGTGTTTCAAATAGAGTCAATTGTCCAGAGTCCACATAGAGTCCATACAGAAACTGTACACAATCGACTTAGATTCCACATGGAATCCACATCGATATCATATAGAGTCCATACAGAAACTGTATACAATCGACTTAGATTCCACATAGAATCCATAAAGATTTC